>JAFVLL020029034.1:39057-113652 GCA_021397915.2 Tor tambroides | reverse complement strand
CGCGCTCCTGTTTAAGTCACGAAATACGCATCGGGATATCGTGACAACATATTCCTTCGTTTCATAATACTCAATTAATTGTTGTAAACTGAGATGGGTGTCTTTAGAAGACGTATCTGTGCTGAATTCTACATAAATATTCCATAACAATCCCGTGTTATGGGCACAGCCATTGATAGAGGATGCAGCGGAAGTTCTTTTACGCTACTATTTGAATCTTCCGCTTTTCGAACGCAGAAGTGTGATAAAGGCCTATCCACTTTTTTCCTAATGTAAAAATGGGCGCGGCCATTTGTAAATCTATGGGTCTAGCTTCCGGTCTCATCTGCGTCCAGCTATTTTTAGCTGTACAAAACAGTTGGGTTTGCTGCTTGATATTGAAAATTGGTGTGTCTTATATTATTTTAATGTATTATCTTAATTATGATCACACTGGTTTGTAGTGCAAACAGTTTTAGCGTTTACTGCACGTTGTTATTCTCCTCATTATTTACCTATAGCGGCTAATGAACCGGAAGTCTCACCCATAGGCTTACTATCCGCGTTGAAGAAAAAGGTGGATAGTGCGCTCCGGTTGACGGAGCAGCAAACTGTCTTCGCGCAACGCAAGCCATGGGTTTTATAGCGCAGTGCATTCCACGTCCTGTCTGAAAGGGCCATTAGTCATGTCTAGCACTGCTTTTCCCGGCAGTGTGTAAAATCCAAATTGTTTCCACACTTGGGATTTAAAACATCAAGGTGCAGAAAGAATTCTCGCCCCGTTCACACCGCCAGCTACAGAGCGACACGATCCCATTCATTTTCAATGGAGAGCTGGCGACTTCCGGCGTCAAGAGCGACAGTGACCATTGGCAACGGAATGTGGGAGTGTCAAGCGATGGGAGTCAAGCGACAAAAGTTCAGAATTGCTTAACTTTATGCAAATAAAAAGCGAATTTCGTGAGCGACAACCAATAGGAGTGAAGAATCTGTCAGCGGCGCTCACACGTCACCGCCTTGAGTGTACGCAATCTCACTGTTTTAAATGATTTGACTGTAACAACATAAAAATGATGTGTGGAAAATAAACTATTGGCAGTCTAAAGTGAGTTTGAGTCATACATTAATGGTTCATGTTGTTAATTATATGATGCAGTGAGCAGTTTAGCACCTGTTAATGATTTAATGCTCTGAGCACTGCTGTAGTTTATTTTACAACACTCTCCAACAGCAGAATGCTACTTTTACTTCTTTTAAGTCTAATACCTAGTCAGATTAGAATGATATCTTAGTTTTACCGGCGATATATATAGTTTATGATTGCATTTTCTACAGATATGTCCAGACGTGCAGTCTACCAATAACATTAGAGGACAGCAGTAAGAACGCCCACAAGTGTCTTCACAGTACAGAGTCTAGCGACATACAGTGAAAAAACCACTGGCAGTGTGAACGGAGCTTGAGGTTTGATCCTCTGCCTCCGCCATGGATTTTCTTTCTCGTCCTTTCTGTGAAATGAATGGGACCTCTTCTAGTACAGATAACAACAAATACATTTCACCCTCTGTTGGAATAAAAATGGTAACTTCTCCCAACCACCTCTTATGAAAAGTAACATAATTAAATATAAATCGATTCTGGATTAAACCAGTCGATTTTTAAATCATTTTAAAAAGAATCGCAATAGGTGAATCGATTTTTTTCTCCCACCCCTAATTATCAGTTACACCAATACAAGCCAATCGATCTAATAATACTGAATGATTAATGCCATCAAATGCAGCACTATTATCTAAAGCCTCGTTTTCACCAAGCAGTACAGTACATTACGATTTGGGACGGTACTGTATGATCCGGCTTGTGTTTCCACCACCAACAGTACCCTTACTTGATAGGCGTGGTGTATGCCAGAAAGTAGCGAATGACGTCATTCTCACGCAAAGAAAAAGTGTGACACTGTCTGTGTATGTGCGCACTCTGATGTAAACAAGCCCAACATGCATAAGCAGCAAGGTGGAGTGAAGGAGATGCTTCATTCCCCTTGTAGCATACGCAAGTGACGATTCTCTGTCAAATAATCAATGTTCTGCAGTAAGTCTAGCTCCACCCTTTAGGTACCGGACTACTGTGCTAGGTACCCAGCAGAAGGTTCCCAAAGAAAGTGGTACGGTATGATTCACTATTTTGGTACCATTCACAACTTCTGACAATGGAAATGGAAATGACTGCATACCGTACTGTAATGTACTGAACCGTACCACTCGGTGGAAACGAGGCTTAAAAGAATAAAAATAGACAGAAGGCTGGAATCAGCTGCAAGAAGAAGACTGTTTGTAATTCTAACAAGAGCTGTTTCTGTTTTATGTTTAGATCTAAAGCCAGATTAAAAGTGCTCATAGAGGTCATTGCTCTGAAGATGTAATTCAAGTTGAGTTGCTACTGTACTTTTAAGAAGTTTTGAAATAACAGGAAGGTTGGAAATGTGCTCATTATTATTAAAATCTTTAGGACCCCAACCAATGTTTTTAAGAATTGGAGTAATAGAAGATAATTTTAATGATGAAGGAACAGTAGCAGTAGATAATAAATAATTTATTATACCTGTAATAATAAGGAAATTTGAGTGGACACAAGATTTAACTAAAACAGTTGGTAAAAAAATCAAGTGAACATGTGGAGGGCTTAGACTTCATAATAAATTTAGTAATATAATCTTCTGAAGTTAGCTGAAGATGAGAAAAATTACTTACAGACCAACAGATTTCTTTGTATCTAATTTAATAATCACTAAACATTAAAGCACAGTTTGGTAATTCTTCATGTATACTGTTAATCTTAGATCTAAAGAAGTGGGAGAAAAGGAAACAGTATCAAAAGGCTTCAACAGTTTGTTAACAGTCTTTAACAAAGTCTTTGTATTATTCTTTCCAGGGGCAATTATATTTCCGTAAAAAGATGATTTAGCTGTAGTAAGTGCAGCCTTATATGAGACCAGATGTTCTGAGTACATTGTTTATGCACTTCAAGACCAGTTCTCTTGCACAATCTCTCCAGTCAACGACCCATGGCCTTTTGGTGATTGAGTACAGAGGAATACAAAAGGGACAAATGTTACAATACGGGTTTTCATAGTGTCAAGTATATGAGAAAAACTGTCGTTATAAAAATGTACCAAATCAGATGTAGAATAATTACAACAGCGCCGATTCACAGAGTGGTCAAGCATTCCATCCAAAGCATTAAGCTCTATGTTTGTGATGTTACGAAATGAAACACAGGGTTGTGGTCTGACCTTTGCTAATGGAACAGAAACATAAAAAAATCTTAGTGTCGCCAAATTTTTTAACGGCACTGTAAATGTTAAAAAAAGTTAAATGCACACAAACAATTAAATATCCAATGTCAACTGGTACTGAAAATGTCTCATATTGACAGATAACCAATATACTGTGCATCCTTAGTGACTTCCGAATCACACCATATATGTCACAGAATGGCCTGTCTTCCCCGTCACTCATCACTGTCACCTGTTTGTCTTCAATCATCACCCGCACCTGCACCTCATCTATCTCCAATCACGCCGCCGTTCGCGGCTCGCCCCTGCCCCTCGTACCTGGGAGAATGGGTCACCATTTGCGGCGTCCTCCAGCCTGCTGTTCTGGGGAGAATGGGTCGCTATACGCCGCTTCCCTAGGCCCGCGTCCCAGGGGAAATTGGAATCCTCGACGGCGAAGAGGAAACCGCCGACCTTGGCGTCGAATGTTCCGTCCACGGCGATGAACGTTCCGCCCGCAGCAAAGATGGTTCCGCCGCCCGCGGCGAAGATGGTCTCGCCACCCACTAAGTGGGTTTCCCCGACACTGAATGGGGGTTTATTGGATGAGGCACTTCCCCGGGAATTCTCGGCTCCCGTACTCTCCCCTGTACTGGCTCCTCGCAAGTGCCCTCCAGTGCCTGCTCCTCGCAAGTGCACTCCAGTGCCCGCTCCTCGACAGCGCCCCCCTGTGCCCGCTTCTCGCAAGCGCCTTCCTGTGTCTCCGCTGGTTCCGTCCAGCTCATCTGTGTCTCCGCTGGTCCCGTCCAGCATCGTGCTGCGAGAGCGCCCCCTGGAAACTCCGCTGGTCCCGTCCAGCATCGCGCTGCAAGAGCGCCCCCTTGAATCCGCGCTGCAAGAGCGCCCTCCTGAGTCCGTGCCTCCAGAGCGCCTCCCAGAGTCCGCGCCTCCAGAGCGCCCCCTAGAGTCTCCGCTGGTTCCGTCCAGCTCTCCTGTATCCCCGCTGGTTCCATCCAGCTCTGCACTTCCAGAGCGCCCCCTAGAATCTCCGCTGGTTCCGTCCAGCTCTCCTGTGCCTACGCTGGTTCCGTCCAGCTCCGCGCCTCCCGAGCGCCCTCAAGTGTCCGCGCCTCCCGAGCGCCCCCTAGAGTCTCTGCTGGTTCCGTCCAGCTCCGCGCCTCCAGAGCGCCCCCAAGTGATCGCGCTTCCAGAGCGCCCCACAGAGCCCGCTCCTCCAGAGCTCCCCCAAGAACTCGCCCTTCCTATATGGCCCCTGGAGGGGAACTTTCCCAAAAAAATTTTGGGGGGGGGCTATATACCCCTGGCCTGCGTGGCTGGGCCTAAGGCCAAGGCCACGGAACTCCCGGATCCACCCTGGCCATCCAAAAAAGTAGATTGGCCATGGCTGTCCAAGCTCCCAGATCCGCCATGGCTGCCCAAGCTCCCTGATCCGCCATGGCCTCCCGAGTCTCCTGATCCGCCATGGCACCCCGAGTCTCCTGATCCACCATGGCTTCCCGAGTCTCCTGATCCGCCCTGGATGACCTTCCTAGGTCTAGGTCCTCCTCCGAGATCCAGGGCGCCCACCCCCCCTCCCCGGTATTATTACGTCGCGGGGCCCAGCGCCTTGTCCGGAGAGGTAATGCAGGCCGGCCTGTCTTCCCCGTCACTCATCACTGTCACATGTTTGTCTTTGTCCTTCTTACACCGCCTCATCCTATCTCCAATCACCACGCACATAAAATGACTTCCCTCAGTTCACTCCTGGTCCGATCTTGAAGTGACGTAACTGAAGTGAAGGAACCTCAAGGACCGACGCTCTCAACTCACGCTACAATTGAGTATCCTACCTGATTATACTTACCTGTTATCACTGACCTGTCATTCTGCTCCTTGTCGTCTTCCCAGCTCCTGAAGTCCTTCGCAGCTGTATCTTTGGCCGCTCTCTTACACTTCGTGTATCCTGAACCTTGGAGACCTGTTAAGAGGAGAAGCTTTGAGTCAGTCCTTTGTGCACGGAGCACTATCATCACTAATGAACTTTAACTCACCCGTCTTGAAGACGATTCTCCACCTGACACTTGACACGAACGTTAATAAAGCTCTTATTTATTTTACTCACCTTCTGTGTCTGACCGGTTTCGTTACAATATATCTGCCAAAGTCCATTTTGTATACATATCCTCAAAGACGGAAGTTACTAGCCTCCTTACTCTGTTATTCTTTCATATGATAAATGAAAGTTAATTGAATGTTGGATATTGAGACATCAATTCTTTGTCAGATTATCTGTTTGGTCTTGTCAAGTCAGATTCATTCTTCCTTAGAGTGATATGACAGCTCCACAGTCTCACAGTAAGTCGAGACAAACAACAAAAACATGCTTATTAAGGGAAAGAAAGAGGGAGCTGTGGCTGCAGGGATTTCTAGCAACCGTTCATGAGCTTCAGCCGTTGCTCAGAGTATGTCTGTAACTCTTATTAGAGTTTATTTTCAGGCCCTTCATCTTCTCAGACAATCTCATTTCCTTCGGGGCACCCGGTGTTGCAGCTTGAGTGTTTGTGTTCGATATTGTGTGCTTGTTTCATTTTTGTATGTGGTTGTGAGCAAGTGCATGCACGGCAAGGGGTGTTGTCTGAGAGTCATGGTTTTCATCGTATGCCTCTTCTGTTCTGCTTTTCATCTAGTTGTTCATCCAAAACCTGGTTAACAGACCATTTGAATGTAAAGCTTAAATTCCCCCTCCCATAACACACACACACACACACACACAAAGACAGCAGCACAGACATGAACTTACTTGACTGTCACTCAACCCAACAAATGACTCATTTGCATATTGATTAAAAACTCAATTTTGTTCCCCGCCGTCTTTAATTGTGTCGCACCAGTGGAGTGTCTTGACAGGTCTCAGCGGATCAGACCTTGCAGCAGAACCAGAAGGTATGAAACTGATAAAAAAACATTACTAATCATGAACCTGAATCATTTAAGAGAAAGGAAATAGATAGTGTTTTTTAAAAACAAAACCACATTGACAAAACTATTGGTTTGTTCACAGTTTGGACTTCTGGGACCGGAATGAGCAGATTTCCATATCATAATGTGTTTTTACATAATATCTCTTTACAGTCCAATTCAACTTAAATTAAATTCAATGATGTGAGAGAGAAAACTGCAATGAAAGTCATTTGAGAGTAGTATGAGACTGCAAGGTTGACTCCATTTCTCCTTAAAACGTATCGCACTGATCACAGTCAGATGCATTGAAGATGAACGTGACTCCCAAAATCGTTATGCAGACGGAGAGAGAAATGCTTGGAGATGGTTTATTCGGCCATGAAGAATCAGTTTGTCTGAGATTAAATGTGATTTTAAAGCCTCTTGAATGTTTAGGATCATTGCTCTAGGACCAGAAGGCATCCTCTGAATCATCTGTGATGTGAAAAGAGATGGAACAGCATTAGATGTCCTTCAGATTGAGGTGATAATAGTGGGTTGCATTAGCACAGCTAAGCTAAAAGCAATAGTTCACCCAAAAATGAAAATCGTGTGATCATTTGCTCACCATTGTGATGTTCTGAACTTTTTCCCCCACCATGTTTAACAAAAGAAAATAAGTCATACAGGTTTGTATGGAAATTCATTTCTACTTCAGCAAATGAAGTCATTTTATTTTATTTTTTTCTCATAATTGCAAATTGTTATTTGCAGCCTTATATCTCACAATGCGACTTTATATCTTATAGTTATGACTTATACCTTATACTATTTCTAATGTTTTTTCTTAACTTTTTCTTACACTTTTATTTTCTATTCTGAAAGTGAGTTTCCGTAAAGGATACATTTTAAAACCTTCCTATTTTTTGCAAACATAATTTGCTGCTAAAAACAACTTATGAGGGTAATTCACATTCCTTAATTATGAATAATTAAGACCCTATAAAGTCAGTTTTATTTACTCCAAAATTAATTTTTCCCTTTAATTTTTTTTTCTGAATTCTGTTTTAATAGACTAATAAACATTTAATTATCAAACAGATCAGAAATTGTCTGTTGTCTCTTTTAATTTTTCTGGATTATGTGTTTTGATTTCATACAAAAGTTTTATCAAAAACAGTGGTAATCAAATATTTACACCAATTTATTTCATATTTCTATTTTTTTGTACAACAGAGGTTACTATTTAAATTAAAACATTAAAAATTTGTGATAGTCCTACAAATAATATTATAATAAACTGTATAATTATTATTGTTTTTATTATTCATTTGAGAAGTACAAACTACTATACATAGTAAAATATTTGTCAGAATTCCTTTTAAGTTAAACCAAATTTTATTTTGGTGATTAGTAGTGAAAACTTTTCAGATTTTGTGTGTATCTTGTAAAATTTACAGAACCTCGGCAACTTTAACCTTCTGGCATGGACAATATACACACAGTGTATTAACATACAGACATCTGTTTCTACATCTCACTGAGAGAAAATGCGGGAAAACGCCTCTCCCACATATGCATTAGTTCCTTTTCTTCCCCTTCCTCCCCTTACCCATCCTCCCTCCACTAATTCACTCAGAATGGTCACTAACAAAATATAATGTTCTACATGAATTCAAGTGATATTTACAGTCATGTTTGGTATCATTTGAATTGTCTCAGGGCGACTGGTACAATGGTCTCAACTTTACAAAAGCAGACTAAAAGGTAATACAGATCCTAAGAGTTAAGAGATGTTTTGCTCACTGTAGAGGGTGTGCCATTCCCAGTGTCTTTCATGCAAATTACCTTCTGTCCTAAAAGGTGATAACTCTTACATGATCAATGCAAATTCCAATTGTTAGTTCCTGTCTCTATTTTGGGGGATGTTTTGTCTTGTCTGGTTACTTAAGGAAAAGTTGCAAGAGGATCAGGGCACTTCTGTAGCCGAAATGAGCCCGTGGTATGAAGTGTGTTCACACACTTCATATGTATTTTTCTAAAGTCAGGTATGCATCTTACTCTTAGATTCATCTTTGAGAATTTGATGTCTTGTATTGATTTGATATCTCTGAATTGGCTATGTAATTGGCATAATACATATTTACCTGACTGATAATAAATTGTTACATTTGGTTTTATCCTGATTTACTCTGTAATTATTGACTCAAGTAGATTATGTTGTATCCTTGTTACCGCATCTCCTGCGTCAGGTTAGTAACGGACAAAAATTCAGTTGAGATGGAGCATAGGGCACACCAACTGTATCTTTAGAGATCCGGCTAACACTTGGTATTAGTTCAAGTGTACTTAGACTGTAAGGGCTTAAAGGGAATTTCCGTTTAGGGCAACTGGATGTTGTTTGACCAACCTAAATAGGGTAAGCCTAACCTCTGTTTATTATAATATTACTCTAGCTAAGTGTACATTGGAAACCATGGCATGACCATACCAAAGCTACTATTAGGGAAAGTAATGTTGGTCGGCTTATACCTAGTGGTCATTACCTCTGACTAGAGAGAATGTTGTTTTATTCAAGTGTGTACAGATCTATGGGGACTAAATAAAAGTACTTTTAGAATGAGCAAGCATAGGAGTGGCCATCTAAAGTATTAGTCAGTTACCTCTGTCTGATAACCAAGACCGATGTGTATGTGACCGTAAGTTACGCTAACGGCCGAAGCGATATCTTTGAGCGACATTAAAACCCGATTGAACGAGTACAATAATATGAAAGAGAAAACAGAATAATCAAATGTCTAGATAAATTATCCTATGAATGATTAATAATAATCAGTATTCTAACCTAAATTCGAGGTCATAATAAAATGGAGTCAGATTAGAATTGAACGTAAATTTAATAACTTTGGATACCTTCCTTGGACCAATCGAGTGAGCCTTACAATCTTACGTAAAGTGGTTCAGAGCATCTCTGGAAATTAAGTTTGTGTGTCCATGTCTTCCTATAAAGAGGCGGCAGATGCTGAAAACACTGTGAATGTCACACATTCTTGAATAGCAGTGGCGTACCTTGGGGTTTCAGTCAGGGCCTTCAGTAAACAACTGTAAACTACTTACAGGCATCTTACACGTCTCTATTACAGCAAACGCAGCCATATGCATATAATGCGCATATATGCCACACACAGGCTCTCAACAACGACAGCTGATCAACAATTTCAACAGTAGACAAGATTAGGATGGGTTAAATGCAAAGTAAATTTCCCTACATGGATCAGTAAAAGTAATCCGCCAATACATGGGTCACTATGCACATTCACGTCACTCTAAAATGACGACGCGCCCAAAGCAGCAGAACTGTACAAACACTGGACATCCACACACCGCACCACAGTTTTATCAACGCACCACGTACACCTCCATAACAATGTGCATGATACAATACTCGTCAAATAATAAAGCAGTCACCTGTCACTTGTAAAAATAAAGTCCATGCGTCATTCCATGTCCCTTTACTCGTATTAAAAAGTAAACACGGCTAACAAAATAACTTGTGCTTGGTGCTAGCTTTTAGCCATTCTTAGCTCGTTACAAATCAAATATGACGTCTTTCAACAAAAGGGTAGCACTATCTGTAGTGCTGGCCGCAGACTTTTTTTATGTAGGATATTCCAGTTCAACCTCAACAAAACTAATCATAGGCAATTTACACAAATGAAAATTATACCTAAATAATCAATAAAAATATTTTTCACACAATTTAATTTTTTATAGGGCCAGCAGAGAAGGCCCTGCTGACCCTGACGGCCCACCACTGTTGAATAGTAGACACAACTGCGTCGCTCATTCAAAGACATAGAACATGCAGACTTATTTCATCAACATTTCCAAAGTTATTAACCCAAATGTTGGCAAATTCAATACATTTATACAGTAAATTCCATGTTTATGACTGGATTCCACAATTCCGTCTGTTTTCCACATCACACAAATCATACATCCGTAACTAATGTAAATAAAAGAATGATCAAGGTTAATCATAACCATTAAAACACAGAATATAAAATGACAAAATACGGTACTGGTACGCCACTCTTCTTATGTGAAATGTCAGCATTCACATTATCCTGATAAGATGATTCTTCAGACTCCCTCAATAGGAGACAGTAATTGTTTATCAACCAGTTGCAGTAGGATTTCCAGCCTCTTCCCTCAGTAATTTGAAGGATTAGGAGGCAATTCTCAGGTAACGACTTTGACAGTATACTGGAGCACTGACAGATTTATCAATAATCTGTGGGTTTTTATGAAGCTCTACTCAGTAAGGACTTTTGGATTGACTGGAATACAGGTACTTTCAGTCTCAGATCTTCCTTTTCTTCAGCCTAAGAGGTCTTCAGTTGATGCACAGACTTGGGATCTGCAAGATCATGGAATGCAATCTTCCTTCAGATAAGTATGCAAATAAAAAGCAGTATATTAATCCATGTCATATAACATTTAGTGAAAAATCATGGTGACGTTAAGTCACAACCAGTGACGGATTCTGGCATAGATGGCAGCATTCCCTGAGGCAGTGTCTCCACATACTCGCACACTCCACTTCACTATGGCTCATCTGCAACACTTCCACAGGATTGTGCCGCTCTCCATTCCACCTGACTGCCTCTCTCATTCACAGTGAATTGTGGCCTTAGAGGGTGACTTTATTCGAGCAGCTTCCTGTGCTTCACTTCACCACCCTCTCTCATGTCTCCTGCTATCAGTCTGTCTGCCCATGGAAAAAGTCTCATCACTTGCAAGAAGCCTTCGTGACCTGTACACTGAAAGAAAAGTTTATAGGTATATCAGATTAAAATAAGACCTGGCCCTTAATATTACACAGTATAACATACACAGATATGCATTTGTATATAAATGTAAATAAATATGTATATCTCATGCACATTTATAGTGCATTTTATCAAATGAGTTATGCCTTTTATTCTCAATGTTTGAATTATCTCTTTTTTTCTTTTACAGCAAACCTACTTGGTGTGCATGAAAAAGCATAAAAAATAGAGCTCTTGTTTGAATTATTCATACTTTTATGTTGCTTTGTATTATAATACACCTCTAACAGGTTAAGCCCTGGATGTCATTTTATATCTAGCGAAACTGCTGTTTCACAGTAGAGAACTAACAAAACAGTGGGTAACCTGCCTGCCCTCAATCCCCACATAGTAGTTATTGGATTAATCCACAAGAGTAACACTTAGATATTACAATTAATTATCACAGATTTTTTTCTGGTTTTCTGGTTCTGAACACTAATTATGCAGCAGTACTCTTATTCAGTCTTTTTTTATCTTCAGAACAGTTTTAGTAACAAAAGAAGTACAGCAGTGCAGTAAATCGATAATTTCATATTTCATGAGGCTTACACTGTTACTAGCTGCCGTTGTATGAAGAACAGTATTGATAACATTTGGACAGTGCACTGGATGAATAGTTTAATACTGGCCTTGAATTTGTACTACTTTGTGCATTTATATTCTATTTAGCACACATATAGTGTTTGCTAGCATGACATGAAACTGCACTGGCGTATGCATTATACTGTAAATTGGATAGCTTACACTCTGCCAATTGAGATTTGCCTGTATTTTATTACAGTAGCGGCTTAAAATCTTCTTTACTGTTCTACTGAAGAAACAACTTAAGTTTTGGATGATCTGAGGGTGAGTAAATTAACAGCATTTTTTTGGGGGGGTGTACTATCCCTTTAATCGCTCTGCCATGAAAATAAATAAATAAATGTATACCATAGGTTGCTGACCTTTGTCTTGAAGAGTCATTTCTACCACATTCTACCTTAAAAATAATTTTAAATGATATATTTTGACCTGAATAAAACTAGATATTCTTTTTCGACTAAAAACATGCACAGACTTATTTTCCCAGGCTCTGCAATCTCCTTCAAGTTAAATGATCTCCTAAGCTGTTACTCTTGAGCTGTCATCTGAATGTATGAAATACTCAAAGATTTATATCTACATTTTTTCTTTCTGTTGGAATGATGACATGCTAGCATTCCTGTCAGCTTTTCAAAGGGCATCTTTTCATCGCACTGGATCTCTGCACCAGATGGTCTGACCTATCTGTGAAAAAAATCTCCCCCAAAACACTGACATATCTACAACTATTACAAATATCCAGTGAATTCCTCATGTTCTGCAATGGAAGATCTGAGGAAAATTGGTGCTCTTGCAAACATTATGCTCCATTATGCAACACTGGCATGAACAGAAATAGCTGTCAGCACCCTAAGGAGGTATGTCAGTTAATCTCTGTCCAACGCCACCAGTAATTCATGTGGCTTCAGCTTTAAACGCTGTACATGGTGTACTGTCAGAAACATGAGCGGTTCTGACTGAGGGACAATTAGCAGACATGTCTGGAGAACGTGTTCTGCTCTGCCACTGTGCTTCTCAAAAGCTTTAAAAGACCATATTCTGCACTTTTCCTGAAGTCCACTTATGTTTGCTAAGATTTTCTGCACCAAATGTAGATTTAAATGACCATTTTCACCCCCTCTCTGACCTTACGTTTGTTGCTGAACCTTTAAGAATGTTGCATGTAAATGATATTTACACAGTTGTAAATACTTGTAAGCTGTAATATCAGGTTTAATTCAATGCTACTTGCTACTTGCTATTTCTTTGTAATTGCTTATTAACACCATTGTTTTCTTCATTATCTGAATATGGAGTAGCCAGTGTTATATAAATATGGGCGGCTATATATTGATGTTATCATAGTTGCCATAAGTAGGTAAAAATCCTATTCATTTTTTCTGTATGTGAATGGTTGTTTAAAGATAACTATTAAAAACATTAACGTTCACATTAAAAAAACTACCTACTACCTACTGTAAACTCCAAGGTATATGCTTCAGTTGAGGCCAGTCCAAATAGTTTCAAGTGCAATTTTGAAAAAAATCTTGCACAATTCCATCTGAGGAACTACTACATTAATTATGCTGTGAAGAATCCAAATATACACTCACTGGCCACTTCTTTGGGTACATCTGTTGAACTGCTCATTAACACAATCTAATCAGCCAATCACTAAGCAGCAACTCAGTGCATTTAGGCATGTAGACATGGTCAAGATGATCTGCTGATGTTCAAATCAAGCATCAGAATGGGGAAGACAGGTGAGCTTGAACGTGGCTTGGTTGTTGGTGCCAGACGGGCAGGTCTGAGTATTTCAGAAACTCCTGATCTACTGCTTATTTTTACTCACAACCATCTCTAGGGTTTACAGAGAATGGTCTGAAAAAGGCAAAAATGCCTTGTTGACGCCAGAGGTCAGAGGAAAATGGCCAGACTGGTTTGAGCTGGTAGAAAGGCAACAAAAACTCAAATAATCACTTGTTACAACTGAAGAATTCAAAAGAGCATCTCTGAATGCACAACACTACCTTAAGCAGACGGGCTACAGCATCAGAAGACCACACTGAGTGCCACTCCTGTCAGCTAAGAACAGGAAATGGAGGCTACAATTTGCACCAAAATTGGACAGTAGAAGATGGGGAAAAAAGTTGCCAGGTCTGATGAGTCTCAGTTCCTGCTTCAACATTCGGATGGTATAGTAGGGTCAGAATTTGGTGTAAACAACATTAAAGCATGGATCCATCCTGCTTTTACTGGTTTAGGCCGGTGGTGGTGTAATGGTGTGGGGGATATTTTCTTGGCACACTTAGTACCAACTGACCATTGTTTAAATGCCACAGCCTGTCTGAGTATTGCTTTTGACTATGTCCATCCCTTAATGATCACAGTGTACCCATCTCGTGATGGCTACTTCCAGCAGGATAACGCGCCATGTACGCCAAGTCATCTGGTTTCTTGAACATCACAATGAGTTTACTGTACTCAAATGGCCTCCACAGTCTCAAGGCCACAATCCAATAAACCACCGTTGGAATGTGCTGGAACGCCGGCAAAATCTGCAGCATTATATATGTATAATACTACCTGGTCTCATGAGGAAAACGTACCTCTGGGAACTTTTTCGCAAGACGTGAAATATGTACCAATAAGTACATATCGCTGCAGTTTCCAACAGAAATGAACATTAGAGGCCCTAAAACAGGGAGCACTTGTAATCGTTTTCGTACACAGTTATGATTACAGCTCCATATGTTAGCTCAGCCGCACGGAATTGGACTTAGGATGCAGAATCCTTGGGTACGAATCCTGTGAAAAAACATCACTCACTATGAAAGAGCTGTAAGATGAGAGATCAAAAACAAGCTAAAATGGCATGCTTGCGATTGCGTTTTTACGTCACATTCACTTTTGTTCATACTGTCGTGTAGGTTTAGGTGTAGTGCAGATGGTATGTTATTTTAAAACATCACGGAGAATTATAGCGCCACTCAACGGACATTTCAATTCAGAACTGTGGTGACACCTACAAAACCAACATCACATTAAACGTACCATATGTATGTTCATCTGTTCCAGGGAAAAAACAAACACTCTTTTAGCGCCACCCAGTGGACATTTCACATTAAATATGTCACGAAACGTACATGGTGGTACATATTTCATGTCTTGTAAATGTTCCCAAAGGTTCGTTTTCATCATGAGAGCAGGTTGGTATAGTATGTTTCTATTGTTATTAATCTTATTATATTTGTAATGTTGTGATTGACCTCAGAGGTGGTTGGTGTGAATCATGTATGTCCATTGAATTTTTAGTAATACATATATAAAAACACTGTTGGGGTCTATACTATGGAGATTCCTTTTTTTATGTGGTCTGTAAATTATCTGGGTAAAATAAGGAAAAGCTATTTTCAAAGAGCAAGGAAAATCTGCCATCATTCAGTTTTTGATATGAGCTCCACAAAACCCGGCTGCTAACATAATAAACAGCCCCGTAGAGCAGCTATAAAATGTCTTCTTGCCATCTTTCTGTCCTAACAAATCTACCCTTGATCTACCCTTGTTTATGACCATGAAATCTGATGTTTTGCAGTTTAGAAGCATAACTCTCACTTTTTCTCTCTGTCGAGGTTCAGCAGGTCCTCGGGCCTCCTCTGAGGGGTGTTACTCTGTTATTTCATGTCTTCTGCTCCATCCCTCCTGGCTTAGCCTGCTAAGAGCTGTTGTTTGCTCGTATGTTCATGCTTGCTCCATTTGCACTGTTACAGCAGCCGTAAATATTCTGAAAGCTCTAGGCTCTCTCAGAGCTGTATATCAAAGCTGTGGAATGAAACGCTACAGAGAAGTACTCTTCCATGGATCCCCGAGGTTAAAAATAAGCAATCTGGTTATAAAATGCATAAGAACATTTGACTACTAGCCTAAGGTTTTATATATCTGGTTAGTACCATAAATTTGTCGATGTGATCTCACATTGGTTGACAGGAATAGGTAAAGGAACACCATAGGAGAACACAGATTTAACTTTGTACAGTATGTTTTCACACAGGAGAAGTCAGCATCTTGAACAGGGAAACAAGTAGTATGCAAATCATTATTTCTTTCTAAAATAACACTAATTAAGTTTCAGAGGGAGATTTGTCTCCCTTTTATGAGGTTTTATTTGTGCTAAAAAAGAGTTGACTGCTTGGTACTTTAATTCTGTTCTTGTTCACAGTCATCACATACTTGTTAAGATAAATTAGTATATGTTGATGTGTATGTTATTTATGTCGTCTTGTTCTGTCATCATCTGTTGTTTATGGAAGGCTGTTTCCAAAAATTATGGCATTCCTTTTCTGCCAAAAAAAAAACAAGCGTTGATGATCAATGCATTGTACAAAACACTCTTTTTCGGCCCAAAAAAAAACATCATACCCTTAAGTTTGATTTTCACTGAGGATCTATTTATTGAAGAATGGGTCAGACAGGTGGACAGATTTGTTACAAATTTAGCAACTCGCTCATGTCTGAACATTTGCTTTTCACATGCTAATCTCGACTGAATATATTATTTCTGCAGAACTTCTAATCAAGATGCCAACATCGCAAATCGTGTATCATTTAGAATTCAGAGTTTCCTACTCGTAAATTATTAGTGGGCTCTGAACTCATTATATTTCTGACTCCAATCACAGGGCACATTAATAAACTTGAGATTACTTTAAATTATCTTTGAGTGAGCTTTTCATTGAGCGAACACTCATTCAGTTGAATTAAATGAAATTTTCAATGTTGTGTCATACAGTGGGGTCAAAAAAGTCTGTGATTTTTTTCTCTCTCTCTTTCTCTTCTTCCGTTTAACCTGGAAATGAAAAAAAGTTTTACAATTTTAAAGCAATTTGAAAAAAAAGAAAAGTTGATGAAAGTTCATATGAATTTTTACAGCATTATTACAGCACTGTTCTTGTCAGACTGACACAGTAAAGCTAGTTTAGCACACTAATCTGAAGCTCTGTTATAATGGCGTTTGTTGTTGGCAATAGCATGTGGTGACTGGGAGAGAGAAGATAACGCTTAGAGCGGTTTTCTCTTGATCTTTCACCTGATTTTCCTTCATGAGATCGTGCTACTGTGTATGTGGCGTGGATTATTAAGCACTCCAGTGGTGACAGCTGTGTGGCAGCCATGGCTTTTCCTCTATTTTTCTTTGTATGGGTACCTAGAGCTTTCCATCATACGCTTTTGCTGGTACATGTGTCTTTGTCATCTGCAGAGATAGTCACCGATGCCCCATAGCATCTTTTTTCTGCGTAGACACACACATTCCCTCTTGTCACAGATTGTCTGCGCTATTCTTTTAAAGCTAAGAGACAAACACAAACTTTTGACTGTATTAAAACTGATAAGAGGCCGATTTTGAAAGCAGGGGTGCCCTGTGTTTACAGTGAGAAAGAGGATGTGACACAAGCAGATTTTAAAACAGATGACTTTGAACAGAAAAAAGTGTCTATTTTCCATTAGCAGGCAAATCAAAAAGCGCTTAGCTTGTTTTTTTTTGTTTTTTTTTGCAATACTTCCAATAAATTCTGATGCCATGGATACAAAGTAATAATTGTGATCAAGTTAGCCTCAGAGACCACATGAAATTACTTGATGAAGGCACTTTTCTTTCCTGTGTTGAACAGGAAGTTTGTTCGGGGCAGCTCCTTTCTTTAAAAAACAAAACAAAAACAAAAAACTAAATGCCTTCAGTCTCAGTCATCAACCATGATGCTAAAGAGCATTTGATTGGACACAATTTTGGATACGCCTGTGAGTTCATCAATATTTTTGGTCTGCTTTCTAAGAGGAGAATTGTGTATAAATGTGTATAAAGTTCATTTTGTCAAATTTTAGGAGTACAATAGCTTTTTGTCAAGAAATGAATGCTTTTATTCAGCAAGTATGACTTAAATTGATTACAAAATGACTGTAAAGACTTTTATAAGGTTTCAAAAGATTTATATTTCAAATAAATGCTGTTCTTTTGAACTTTCTTTTCGCCCTGAAAAAAAAAAAAATGCATCACAGTTTCCACCAAAATACTAAGCAGCACAACAGTTTTCAAAATTGATAATAATAAGAAATGTTTATTATCAAATCAGCATATTAAAATGATTTCTGAAGGATCATGTGACACTGAAGACTGGAATAATGATGCTGAAAATTCAGCTTTGCCATCACAGGAATTTAAATGTACATTTTAAAATGTATTAAGATAGGAAACAGTTATTTGGAGTTGTAATTATATTTCACACTATTACTGTTTTTACTGTATTTTTTGATCAAATAATCACAGCCGCAATGAGCATAAGAGACTTCTTTAAAAAAATATTTTTAAAAAATCTTACTGACTCCAAACTTTTTAACAGTAGTAATAATGACCTCTAAGCATGGACTAAAAACCACAAAACACAAATATGGATTTCTTTGCTGCTTTCAAAGAAAAGAGTAAGTCATAGGAGGCATTTAAGCTCCGGTCTTTATATATGTCACTCAGAATAATGACTTTTTCCAGCAGATCATGGAGACCTGTAATGTGTTCTTGTATTGACTGAGGACAGTACAGCCAGAAAGAGAGAGCATAATCTTTATTTGTTTTGTTTCTGCAGCTTTCGCACAGTGTCACCCCTGGGACAGTACCATGTTAAATTGCAGGTCTCTCTGGTGCTGCTGTTAAGTGCTTTGCTCAAGAGCACAATGGTGATAACTGAGGGGTCGCCCTATAGGGGTCAAACCTATAACCGTTTTGGTTATAATTCTAGATATCTACTGCACAGTTAGTCATGATCACAATTTCTGTTTCTCTCAATTAAGCACGCACACGCACGCACACACACACACACACACATACATATACATATACATATTTATAATTCTTTCATGTGTTGCTTTGATTGATCGTTCTTTTGCACTGCATGTCACATATTTTTACCAAAATATTTCATTAAATGCTACTGTTCTTCAATATATTTTTCATGTGATTGTATAAAATAATGGAGTTCCACTTGTATTTAAGTTTGAAAACCCATTAATTAATCTCTGTGGGTTTGACAACACTGATATTTAGTCGTGAGATCCAATGACATTTGATGTTATTGATGTCCACCCTGCACCCTATTTGATTTGTCAGCTACATAATGTTTTGCATGAATCAGAATGATTAATGGTTTGTTGATCACACAAAGCTAAACTTTTTTTGCCACTTTTATGGTGCCTTTTCATCTTTTTTGGACATTATAGCTTGTATTAAAAAAGCTTTCTGAAGATTCTCAAAAAAAATCAGCTTTTTTATTCCATAAAAAAAAAATCATAATAACAGCATACAGGTTCTGAAATGACACGAGTGTGAGTAAATAACGACATTTTTTTTTTTTTTTTTTTTGGATGAACTATTCCTTTTATTCAGTCACTGTAAATAACGTTCACTATTTTCTGCCAGATAAATACAAGTTCTTCATTTTTCGCTGATTTTAATAGCCTGACTAATTTGGGAAGCTGCAGTTTCAAGATAGCTCCTAAAACCGGTCTTCATAAAAATGAGCGAGAGTTACAGCAAGCTTACATTAGTATGCGCTTGGGGACTTTGCACACAATAAAAGCGTCACCTTTTATCTTTCCGTTCCTCCTGTTGTGACCCTGGAGACTCTGTCGCTACCCATCCTCCCTTCTGCTCAACCTCTCCTCCTTTCTTCTCTCGCTCTCTCTCTCTCTTTTGTGCTCTTTTTGTCCTCTGCTCATATTTAGGCTCTAATTACACAAACGGCTATCGCATCATCATATTGGCTTTGACTAAAAAGAAAAGGTTCCTTCACCTCCCATTATATTTTCATATTTGTATCTTCCACAGGTGACGGGGCACAGGCTGATAGGATTTCTCATCTTTGGGCTTAATAACACCCCACCCTCCCTCACTTGCTCTTCCTATTGAACTGATGAAATAAATATGGTTATGCACGTTCTCAAAAGCTCGAGCATTTTACTAGAACCATGCGCAATTTTGTGCCATCAGGCAGGTGTGCTGTGAATAGACGCTTTGTATCAGATCCTCAGATTCATTCCATCCCAAATTCAATGAATGAATGAATCAAATGGATGAATGGGACCGCGCAGTATGAGCAGATTTATCAGCAGATAAGAACGTGGGCGAACAAATGAATGTGTAATGGAAAGTTGGGGTAGACAGATGTCGGAAGTCTTACTTGCTGATTTTCCATTGCATAGAATACGTATAGCTCTTAAATCACATTTGCATTTATTTAAAATACGATATGTTAAGATGCTCAGGATTGAGGGTGTAACATATCTGAATTAAATGAGATTTGAAATCTACAATGAAGGGGAAAGCTTTCAGAAAATAACAACTGAAACTGTTTAGTTCATCAAAAAATATTTTAATTAAGTAATCATTTACTGCTGTTCCAATGCAGTATATCCTCCTTTTTTTTTCAGAAAGAGAAGGAGAATTGTTTTAAAAATGACCTTCTTCCAATTCAACCATATAGTATAATGACAGTGGATAGCAAACAGCTTTTTAAAAAGGACACAAAAGTATCACAGAGTGGTCCCATGTGACATGTACTGTATATTCCAAGTGTTCAGTAAAAACAAACTAAAATTTAATGTAATATTTAATGAAAATTCTGACCTTTGCATTTGGCCTTCTGTGAACACGTTCAACAGTTCAGTTCACACTGACTCACCCAGAAAAAGCACACAATTTGTGTGAAATCAAGATGGATTAAAATGTGTCACAAAATATTATCAATGTACTTTCTTCTCTGAGGTAAATATATCTGTTGTGTTTGTCACCACAAGTTGTTCACATCTGTCAACCAGCAACTGGAGTTCCAGTCCGGAGATATTCAACTTGTTTCATTACGTGTTTTTCATTTAATCTTGATTTCTCAAAATGGTTCACTTGTGCTTTTCCTGAGATAGTCAGTGAACTGTGTTGCTGATAGGGTCTCAATAGGGTCTCATCAATGCACGGTCATGCACAGAAGACCAATGGCCAAAGTGAGGATTTTCGTTTGGTTTTTCATATTTGTCACAAAACCCTATCGTATACCCCCAGAAAATATCACATTGGAATTTTAAAGGTTTTTTTTTTTATTATTATTATTTCTTTTTTGGTCCTAAAAAGAAAGAAGGGCAGATGGCAACAACACCACATTAAGTAAATAATGACTGAATTTTGATTTTTGGGTGAACTATGCCTTTAAATATATGCCTGTTCTTCACACAAAATTTTGCATTACATAAGATATTTTTAAGACTTATTGATTGATTGATTGATTGAGCTTGAGAGCCCTGTCCCCTCTGGATATTCTGCAATAACCTGTTTAATGTTTTCTCACAGAAATTAGTCAGGCTAGTAGTTCAGGACTGTGTTCAGCCCTGACAAAACAGTGCAAAACACTTTTTTAAACGGAAACGGTGGTGCGTTGAACACCCTGTTCTGATGACGCAAGAGTTAAAACTATGGCAGCTGAGAAGGCTGTTCTTTGTGTTCTTTTTGAAGAATTTTTGGAGCCTGATGCAATCAGTATAAATATGTGTTTAATACTGCAAAATACGCTCAACAAACGTGTCTTCTAATATCTTCAATTGTTGCGTATATGCAGCTGCAGCGGACACATTTGAAAAGACTTTACTTGGACCCATGTACGAGCTCTCTCTTTAATACCATGTGGTTTATATACATGTTGCTGCTGATTGGGCTGACATTTTTGACACACCTAACGTTACCAAACAAGAGAAAACGTACTGTATCTCAAACCCCATTGCACACATTTCCAGGAAACATGTCGTTCAGCCCGGAAACCGTAGCAAAACGTTGTGCACCGGTGTGCGCTTGAACGTGCCCCTGGTTTCTGCTTGCCCTGCCAATGTTTTTAGTGCCCCCTCCCCCCAAAAAAACAAACAAAAAAACATTTTAAATGTATAATTTTTAGTGCTGTCAAAATTAGTGTGTTAACTCAGGCGATTAATTTTTTTTGTTTAACGGCCTTAAAATTATTTAAGCTTAGGGTTGGCCACCCCACTCATAACTGCTGTTTCTGTCTGTTTTTTCTTGACAAGAAGTGCATTTATTCAGTCGCAGAATGTCTTTACAATCAAATCAATCCGGAGACGTTTCAGACGCGCGCTCCAGCTTCACTTCAGCATGAGGCGCGAGTCAAACAGCGCGGTAACCGGCGCGCGCTATAGCCAGTTTCAGTTCATATCAAAGCGCGAAATAAACTACGTGCATGCAATGTCGTGGTCAGTTAAGGCATGAAGTTACCAAAAAGGCTATTAAAGCTGCCTTAAAACTGTGCGTGCATGTAAATGTCCAACGCTATCTCACGGCAATTCGTACGTATTTTACGAGGTGGCTAATTCGTACGAATTCGTACGACCTCACTCGTACGATTTAGTACGATTTGTCTAAACCCCAGTGACGGGTAGGTTTAGGGGCGGGGTTAGGTATAGGTCATTCGTACAAATTCATACGAATTGCCAACTCTATGAAATACGACGCGATTTAGCAAAAATCGTATGAATTTGTACGAGTGAGGTCGTACGAATTCGTACGAATTAGCCACCTCGTAAAATATGTACGAATTGCCGTGAGATCGGGCTGAAATGTCTCTGAAATGGTTTTCAAAACTGTCCTGGAGCATCCTAGCACTGTCTCCCTCATCTAACAAACGCGATTCAACTCGTCAGTTCATTAGTAGAGACTGAAATGGGTCAGAAAAGATGATGAGAGTTGAGAGAAAATAAGATGCGTGTCAGATCAGCTCTTAAAGAAATAGCAGCCAAAACAACCTACTAACCAGCTGCTGTGATGTCTGTTCATAAAGAATAAAAGGAAAAAGAGGAAATCAATAACTTTTATATAGCTGTAAGTATTTACCTGTATTTAGTTTAGAATTTAGTGTTTGATAACTTTATTCAATTTTTGTATATTTCTGCTGAGGGGCAGATTATTATAATGGGTTTATGTGAAGATTGTTTTAAGTTCACTTAAATTAGAAGTTATTTTTAAAGTCTAATAAATGTTAAAATTGATAGCTCTTAATTATAGTGTAATGTTTAATGGCTATAGTCAATGGCTAAATATTAGGGGAAATTTTCTTTATAGGGAAATCAGTATTACTTGGTATCAGTGATACTGGCCTTCAGACATAAAAAAATATGCCATTAAACAAATATTAAAAATATGTTGTTTATACATTAATTTGAAGACTGAATGTGAAATTATTGCAATATAAAAGTACATTTAAAGTATATTTAAAAACTTTAATGTTAGGTGGGATTAATGGTGATTAATCGCGATTAATTTCAGAAAAATGTGCGATTAATTAGTTAATTTTTTTAATCGATTGACAGCACTAATAATTTTGTTTATGTTACTCAAATTAAATCTAATTTTAAAAGTGTAATTTTTATATGTATTATTTATACAAATTATTAATATTTAATTTTAAAATAATTGTAAACAAAATGTATTAATGTTTTCTTTACAAAGAAAATTTGCAATAGCAACTGTAAATTAAGCTAAGATTAAGTTAAGGGCTGTCATGATTCATCGATTCAATTCGAGTACTCAATTTTTAAAAAAAAACCTCAAACTGGCAAAATACCGGAAGTGACGCGTTCCATGGATGAGGAGAATCCATAAAAGGGATTATTAGACCATTTTCCAAGGCTGCATAATATATTAGACCAATTTAAAAATCATAATAAAGCATAATGCTATTGTAAATTCACAACCGCTACAATTCAATTAAATAAATATATGCAATGTAGGTTTAATATATGCACTTTAATTATTTATATGCGTGTAGGTTACATACGTGCATATGTCAAAGCAGTAAATGCTGCCCCCACACGAACTATCATCATTTATATGCGTGGAGCGTCTCAAACTCCATCTCTGCATATTTTTGTGAGTTTGGCTTTATTATAGTGTTCATCTGGGAACGCAGTGTGCGCCATTTCATCAGATTTGTAAGCTAAATCATTTATAAACCTATGCAAATACAGGAGAATACATCAATATCGTTCTCTTCGCGATTTCAAAATAAACGTTTAAACCCTCGCTCTGAGTTTACAAGTATGAATAAGTCCACATATTCAAGAAATTACAGTTGCTGTAGCATTTATGTCGTAAAGAAATGGCCAAATATTAAAGATTAAGTGGACATTTGTGTTAAATATTGTTTGGTCAATAATAAACTATGATTAGATTGCAGAGTAAAGTGTAAAATCAATCATCAGGCCGTTTGTTATAATGCGTAATGTACCTTAGCTCTATTGTCAGGGGCGTAGCCATCATTTCAGAAGTGAGGGGGACAGAAATGTAATATTATATTATATATGTGTATGTATATATATATATATATATATATATATATATATATATATATATAATGTTTTTTTTTTTTAAATAAGTCTCTTCTGCTCACCAAGCCTGCATTTATTTAATCCAAAATACAGTTTTACTATGTACAACTGCTTTCTATTTGAATATATTGGAAAATGTAACTGACTTCTGTGATCAAAGCTGTATTTTCAGCATCACTACTCCAGGCTTCAGAGTCACATGATCCTTCAGAAATCATTCTAATATGCTGATGTGCTGCTCAAGAAACCTTTTTTAATTATTATTATTATTTAAAACAGTTGAGTAATTTTTTTCAGGATTCTTTGATGAATAGAAAGATCCAAAGATCAGCATTTATCTGAAATAAAAAGCTTTTGTAACATTATACACTATACCATTCAAAAGTGTGGAGTCAGTAGTATTATTATTATTATTATTTTATTTATTTTGGAAAATAAATGATAGAAATTAGTTTTATTTAGCAAGGATGGTTTAAATTGACCAAAAGTGTTGATAAAGACATAATGTTTCAAAATATTTCTATTTCAGATAAATGCTGTTCTTCTGAACTTTCTATTCATCAAAGAAACCTGGAAAAAAATTCAACATCATCATAATAATAAATGGGGGTTTTTTTTAGGTTTTTTTTTTAGCAGCAAATCAGAATATTAAAATGATTTCAGAAAGATCGTGTGACACGAGTAATTTGCATTTTAAAATATATTCAAATAGAAAACAGTTATTTTAAATAGTGAAAATATTTCAAAATTGTACTGTTTTGCTGTAGGCCTACATTGGATCAAATAAATGCAGGCTTTCTGAGCAGAAGAGACTTCTTAAAAAAAACATTAAAAATCTTAATGTTCAAAAACATTTGACTGGTATGTATAGGCAACTTTAATTTGTCTCTTTTTCTAGCTTTTAATTGGCTTAGAAATCTGATACACTGCTGGACAATAACCAATAATAATGATTTGTTTATATAATACAAACACTTTTTTTTTTTTTATCCCATGAGGCAGAATACTTTCTATACTGTAATGAATGCTGTGTCAATTAGCACTGCATTGTTCATATACTTTATTTATTACCTGGAGATGACTTGAAAATAGACCACATATCGTGCAATAGCAATTCTAAACTCGTCGTTTTTTTGTTTTGTTTTGTTTTTCTGTGAAAACAACTGTTTTCATCTATTTCATATATTAGGAATTTCATGGTGCAACTTTCTGCGCGAGAGCGCCCCCCGGCTTCGAGTATGAATTTATTCTGCATATAATGAGCGTTTAGCGCTCCGTGATGTTCATCTCGCCTTACTCTGGGTCCGAATAAAACATCTGGTCATGCAACAGACTATCCTGTCTCTTTGAATTTAAATCTATATTTATTCACACCGGCTCTTGAAAACCTTTATGCCAGCACACTTGCCCGAAAAAGTGCGGGGGACGAATTTATGTCATATTAAAAGTGGGGGGGACACGTCCCCCGCGTCCCCCGCGTAATCTACGCCCCTGTCTATTGTTAATAATACATTATGTGTTTTAACAGTTTTGTTCAATAAAACCATATGATTACTTGCTTTTCATACTTTATTTGAACAAATTATTATTGCCTCATTGCTATTGCTATATGTATTTTTAGATCATTTTAAAAGCTATTGTTAATCGTTAGTGACAGGCAGCCTTAATGATTATTATATTTATACAAGAAAATCCAGAACACTTTATGGCATACATGGCAAATCATACTGATTGGTTTATCATTTTCAGCCCATTGCAATTTCAACAAAACCTCATTTGTGAACATGGCTCATCCAATTATACTTTTGGCTCTGTTTTATACTGTATCTGTTTTATAATTCAGCACATATGATACAACAGATCTCAATGTGTTCATCTCCTCCCAGTAGCACCCAGATTCCTCAAGCTTCCTGGCAAAGTGGACGTGCAGGACGTCACAAGGCCGCTGGTTTGCATGCAGCACTTAAACCTGCTCCTGGAAAGAGGGTCATGGCCAGAGTGTCGTACGTCTCCCTGAGGCACGGGCTTTCTATTCTGGAGATCTCCCTCTCTCGCTGACAACCATCGGTTGGTAAATCCATCCAACCAGCACGTCAGATTCAAGGACAAGACAGATAGCTGTTCAAAAGAAGAAGAGATAGACAGAAAGAAAGAGGTGATTCAGGTCAGTCATTAAATGCCTTTGCTCCCTGGCCTCTGCCCCTCACTTCATTCCTTGAAGACAGTCTTATCTCACCGATCAGTCGAAAGTCTTTTGCAGCCTTGAATCTATTCCCCTGATCCCTGTTGGTTTTAAAATCATCTTCAGAGCAATCGTGGTCTTTTTTTCTGCCTGCATTGTTGTTAAGGAGATAGCTGCCATTTATTTCTATTTCTCTGAGTCATGGCTAGTCACTTCTCTTGCATTAACATTCAGCTCCGCGGCCCAACCATATCTTTGTGTCAAGATTTCTAATTTCATGCTAAGGATCATGGCGATTAGGAGTCATATTGAAGTTGTACAGAATCAAGAGAACCTGAAATTGCAGTATGGACGACTGTCATCTAAGTGGCCTGTTCAGCATAATCGGCACAGATGGGTAATTAAGTTCAAATGCTTTGAAAGGCAGAATCCTTGCATATTCTATTTTTGATACCTGTTGGAGAGTTTGATTGGCAGGCTTTGACAAAGGAGACTGCACACTTATAATCTCTGAACGAATACCTTTTTTGAAACCCTGTGAAATATTATAGACATGATCATAAGACCACCTTGTGCCAGAAAGCTGTTAAAGTTGTTTTTCTTAGTATAAAATGGATAGGACCCTAGGCTTTGATGGGGTGAATTCAGTTGAAATCACATACTCTTTGAGTAAAAGTGCGCTCACATTTACTGTTGCTCAGGGTAATTTTGCTTGTAGAATCCAGTCAGCTCTGAACATCTAAAAGTGACTTCTGTGTGAGCTGTGCTTTCTGTCTTTACATTATTGACATGGATGGTTTTTTTGCCCATGAAATTTTGCTGAGATTTCTGTAATGTGACTGCACCTTAAGTATTTATTTTGCATAAGTAATTACTTCAAGTCTGTTAAGTACTGAGGGTATGTTCTTTATAGTATGAATGTGTGTAGTATGAAGGTAATCCATATGTACTACATCCATCATGTTGTGACTTACGGCGACAGTTTTACTACACTGTAAAAATAAAATCTGTGAAATTTACAGTAAAAAGCCAGAACTTTATCTTTAAAAATATGGTAGCAACATTTTAGGTTTTGCAGATTTGAAAACAATTTGCAGTAAAAACCTTTAAATATGATATTATGTTAAAGGGGACATATTATGCAAAAATCACTTTTATAAGGCTGCAGTGTGTGAAAACAACCAGCCTATAATGGTAAAAATCCACCCACTCATTTTTTTATAATCCCAAAAAATCATAAACAGTCTCTCAGAATAAGCAATTCCAGATTCCTCCCTTTTGACACGTCACCGAGGAGAAAAAATCTCGCCCATTTGTGACGCTCTCTGCCCTATTAGCATAAAGCCCTGAGTGAGAAGCAGCAGTCTGCCATTGCTGTTTTCTTGCTGTAGCTGCCAAAGAGGCATTACAAGTGGAAATGTCCCAGAAAAACAAACAAACAAACAAAAAAAAAACATGAAGGTCCATCCCTAACCCAACCTGTAAAGCCAACCATGAACGAGAAGTATTCAGACTGTATAAAAACATACAAATGATACATTTATACAAATACAAGATGATTGTATTTAGGCTTCATAAAACTTTTTTTATTTGTGTAGACTGCCTTGATGAACACAATGTGTAAGAATCATAAATGTTTGTTGGACCCAGAGCTTATTTTTTGCAATAATCCAGAAGTTAATGGAAAAATCACATTGGGTTTTTGTCGAGGGAACCAGATTGACAGGAACTTATGTGTTGGATGGCCTACAAAAACAAATCATAACTGCAGAGACCAATCTTGTGATTTTTGGCCAAACTGTTCAGAAGTTAAAAGCAAAATTAGTCATTTTTAATATCTTCTGATCACTAGGTGGTGCTGTGCCAAAACTGTGCTGGTACCCTCAGGACATGGTTGTTGTAATAAACACCAAATTTGGTGTAAATTCACTGAAGCATTGAGGAAATATTGCCTTATGTCCATTTTGGTGATCTCTTCAATTTTCGTTTGCATGTTATTTGGAAATGGTTTGATGAATCAACATGAATTCCATAACATTTGTCAGCATGGTCTGAAGATGTTCTGGTTAAATTTTTGGAGCCAAGGAATCAGAGGGGAAAAAAATTAATTTTGTTTCTAGCCTTATTGGTTCAAAAGTTATTAGCATAAACATAAGTGCAAATTTGGACAGTTGGTGGCGCCAGAGGGACTAATGTAGAGGGACCAAACTGTGGTTAATGTTAAAGTCCTATATGATTGTGCCAATCATTTTACACCGGACTGCCTCACAAATAAGGGTTCAACGCTGGATTTTCACAAAGTTTGATTCTGAAAGAGGGATCAATACCAACGCTTTGTGCGCGAATGTCAGTCCAGACAAAGTAAGCACGACGTCATATTTTGTTTTGAAATTGCCTTTCTGAAAGAGCTTCTTGGCACTCTGTAAAGCTAATGTTGCTAAAGCTACCATCGTCTCTGCCTGTTTTCACTGATGCTGCCTTCACATGCTACTAGAATGATCGTAAATAGGAATGTGGTAGTTAAAAAAATACATATTGAAAGCAATGTGAGTCGATTGCGTGAGAGTTTATGACAGTTTTAGTGCTTGAAATTGTTTGTTGTTGCCGGTGTGCTGGAGTGAGCGTTAGCTCTTGAAGCTCTGCCCTCTTCTGAGAAGGGGGCTGGGAGCAGCAGCTCATTTGCATTTAAAGGGACATATACAAAAACGGTGTGTTTTGGCTCATACCCTAAAAGTGGCAACTTAAGCTATAAAAAATTATCTATGGGGTATTTTGAGCTAAAACTTCACATACACACTCCGGGGACATCAGAGACTTATTGTACATCTTGTAAAAAGGGGCATAATAGGTCACCTTTAAAGGAATAGTTCACCCAAAAATGAAAATGTTGTCATCATTTACTCACCCTCATGTCATTTCAGACCTATATGAGTTTCTTTCTTTTGTTGACCATAAAAGAAGATTTTGAAGAATGATGATAATCAAACAGTTGATGGTCCCCACTGACTTCCATATTATTTCTTTTCCTACTATGGTAGTCAATGGGGACCATGTTCTGTTCTTCAAAATTCTACAAAATATCTTCTTTTGTATTCAACATAAAAAAGAAACTTTTACAGGTTTGGAATGGCATGAGGGTAAGTAAATGATGATAGAATGAGTAAATGATGATAGAATTTTCATTTTTGGGTGAACTATTCCTTTAACATGCCAAGTTTGTATTTTTATATTAGTAGTTATTTCAATTTAAAAAAAATGTGAAGGGTTACACAGGAATTTCTGGGAATGTCAATTTATTTTCTATCACTGTAAATTATACACTGTAAAAAAAAATCTGTAAAAACAGGGCACAATGTACTGTATTAATATGAAGGAATATTCTGCTTTATTTTTTTTTTATTATTATTTTTTAAACAGGTGTTTTCCCCTGTGTTTTTCTTGTGTTTTGAATTTTGCAATGGCAAAATTAGTAGTACATTTTCCATGTTTTTTTTTTTTTTTTACAGTGTAGAATGACTTGTCCTTTTTCACTTTCAAAAACTGTAAATATAACAGTATTTTACCATAAAATTGCATATTAGATCTATAACAGTTTTTCACTGTAATGTATAGTAAGGAAACATATACTGTTAACCAATTAACAAGTTTTTACCATAGCATTTTTACAGTGTGCCATTAACAAATCCTCTCCTGTGGCCTCATGGGATAGTAAAGTTCCTATTAGATGTGGACTTCAGAATCTTGCTAGAGGTAACAGGCAATCTGTAAACTTTATCGGCTACTGTTTTATGAATACTGTGAATTCAGATAAACAGCACTACTGTGAGTACTCGCATATATTAATGCTCTAAGTGGCTTTGTTGCTTAGCAACCGTAAACAGCCTACAGTGAGGTGTAAGAAAGAATTATTTATTTCTATTATTATTAATAATAAATTTAACTCTTCACTCACATCAAGCCTAAGAATGCCCCTTACCCGAAGTAAAATCACTGTAACGTGGCCTCTCGTGGCTTATTAATTAAACACATGTCCTGCTGTTGAATTTCTCTTTTTCAGGAAGAGCCAGGGCATGCTTGGAAATTCAGTGTAAATCTCAAGTATGGACGTAAACATTCAGTATTCCCTGTACGATCAATTATAGATTTTCAGCAGAACGAAGGGGATTAAATATTTAATATTATTTTGAAATAATAATTTCAAAAGAATTCTTGAAAAGGCCTTCTGTGTTCTGTCAATCGATCGTGTATACAGTTTTCTTCGCTGTAGTACAGCCAAGCGCTGCATGGGCACTGGAGAGGCATTATAAGATTAAACTATGGCCGTTTCCCATAATCCCTTCCTAATTTGATGCATTACTATCTACCAGACGGACAGGAAGAACAAGGCATGCCACCAAGGAGAAGTAAAGGGCTATTAGGTGTTTGGCAGTGAGGGTTTAGATCATAAAGCCTCTTGGGCTGAATTTCTTTTATGCATTAATGAATGCTGATTTCTGCATTCCTATGCTCATTATGGAAAGTAACACCCACGATGGCTCTTCAGGAATGAAGTTGTGATGAGTTGTAGATGAATGCACATTTTTAGAAATAACCTTGATTGCAAAGCTTAATGAGGAATTGCTCACTCTGCAGTGTTTTCAAATGCATGCTAATGAATCATTTTTATTTATATATTTAGCCTTTTAATTTCATAGGAAAGTCAAGAGGAACATGGCACGACAGACTGGATATGAACCGGCGTTCCTGTGAGCATGACATAGTATTTTTATATTCAAGATGTTAAGTTTGAGCTTGAATATTCCTACTGTACATATTCAAAACTATTCAATACCTACATATAATTATACTATCTTATTTGAGTTCATAATGATCAACTATACCAACTATACAATGATTTATTTCTTTACTTTTATACATAAGTTTTATTCTGTTATCGTGAAATGACTTGTACATTGGCAGAGGTATTATATTTTGTGAATATAAGTATGATTTATTTCAAGTTAATGATGAAAGTAATTAGATTTTAAATATCACTAGATTCATTATACATGGTGAAATCCTTTTAGAACATAATATCACCAATAATATTTCTGTAAATGCTGTAAATTACATAAAGTTTAGGCATGAGACATAACAGGGTGACCACAGTAGCATTCGTATGCTAGAACCACACTTTACATACAAATACTATACAAATACTGATGAGATCTATCTGTTTTTTTACACTGTAAACTCTGCATTCTCAAAGTATATACAGCCTTGTGCATTATTGCCTGTTTGAATACATTTACAATTGCTTTCAATATTGTGCAAATTGATGTGGATATTGATGTCTTTTTGCATTAAGATGCAAACTAATAATGAAATAATGCATAAACAACAAACTTTACAGTTTGTATTTGCATCTCTCCACCTGTGCCCTCTGGATTCTTGTCCTTTTGTGCTCAGGCAGCTCATCTATTTTATGTGTCCTTTCACATGAATCGAATCAGTTTATGCTCATAAATGATGCATGACAAAGATAAAGACTGACAGGTGGACTTTTCTCTATATATGTCTGTCCAGAGGGGAAGGTTTTATAGATGTAGACGGCATTTAGAACATGCAGAGCATAATGTGCCTGACTGAAGGTCAAGCACTGGAGCGAACAACTGTCTGAGAAAACATTAAAATACAACAAAACTCACTTTAATCACTGGCACTTGATCAAGAGCTGCTTTTGAAGTGATTTGGGTACATTTGAATTACATGAGATTCGCAAAAAATTACAAGCATTTGACTGTGAAAGGGCGCACACATACACACACACACTCACACAGCCCTGTACAGCTATCTTTGTGAGGACATTCATTGACACAATGCAATCTGTAGCTCCTTACCTAACGCTACCCATCAGAATGAAGTGCCTCACCCAAACCCTTACCCTAAACCTAACCTTTACCCAGTTATAACCTAGTCTTGACCCTCAAACAGGCCTCTAAAGGGGTCTCAGAAAGTGAGGACCGGCCAAAATGTCCTCACTTTACTCTCTTTGTCCTCACTCCGATGGTTTAAAACTCAGTCATAAGGGTCAGTTTTTTGAAATTGAGATTTCTACAACATCTGAAAGCTGAATAAATAAGCTTTCCATTGATGTATGGTTTGTTAGGATAGGACAATATTTGGTTGAGATACAACTATTTGAAAATCTGGAATCTGTGGGTGCAAAAAAATCGAAATATTGAGAAAATTGCCTTTAAACTTGTCCAAATGAAGTTCTTAGCAATGCATATTACTAATCAAAAATTAAGTTTTGATATATTTACAGTAGGAAATTTATATATATATATATATATATATATATATATATATATATATATATGACCCGTGCTGGCAAAATGAGTCGGAATGCGCACTGACTAATTTTGAGCTCGCAAAAGAAGTGAAAAATATCAGTTTTGGTCGAATTTGAATTTTTCACAAAAATTAGTTCATTAAGCCCACTTTTAGTGATCCCAATGCTCCAAATAGTAATTAAACATATAAAATGATCTTTATTTGATTGTTTTCTGAGAGGAGTACCTTTTCTCTGCTCACTTCTGGACGACTGCTGCTGCTTCTCACCACAAGTTGTAGGTCTATTGTTGCAAAGCACAGTACTCTAGCTTTGTGAATATTCATATCGAATTCTCGATGACATGAGTCCAAACCAGTGAAATATGATTTTCAAACCCATGCTGATGAAAACAAAACGATCGAGCTGACTGACATTTGCAAAGCGCGTGCATAAGATGCGCCTTTCCCTGAGCTCCCTTATAAAATACATTATTGTGAAATATGTCTTGGCGAGATTCACACAGTCATAATCTGTTTCGTCTTACATGAATGTTTAGTTAATGGTTGGAGGAAAATCTGATGTGTAACATTAAATGATCCATGCATTACTGTAGGTCTTAATATAGATCTGTCTCAATGTTAATCATACATTAGGCCTAAATGAAAAGACGGAATCACTTGCTGCTCTTGATTAAACTACTGTTTATTAGCATCTTTGTTCTTATTTTTAATAACAATGTTAAAATAAAAATAGCTTTATTGAGATTAATAATATAGTAATTATTATTAAGTAAAGGATTGGAGGAAAATATGCAACATTGCTTGGTGATTTTGGTGATCAAGACCTGCTGGGCAAACATCAATGTAAAAATGACCCAGAAATGTGAAGTAAGTTCTATGAAAAGCTCCATTACTTGATTTCCACTTGGTTTAATATTATCATTCACAACTGGTTATGATTTGATATGGCTGTTGTAAACACATACATGTGAGTGAACACATACAACCCTAAGCTATAACCACTGTAATGTCAAAATCGTGGCTAGAGGCAAATGTCTTGGCTCATTCCAAGAATCTGTGAGATAACCTTCTGCCTTAGATATATATCTCTCCCCCTCTCTTCATCTGTCTGTTTCTCCCTCACCCTCCCGCCTGACACTAAGTCACACAGACGCTGCCTCTTCCTGTGTTAATGTGGCCATCTTGTCATCCTCTGGAGGAATAATATGTCACCTTTCATTTATATCCTGCCACATGCACAGACACACGCATACACTCAAATGTATCCATTACCCTGTGCTCGGCGAACAACGTCTTTATTTTCCCCTTTGAAATAAGGGGTAGGCCTAATTGCTTTAAAGCATGCAGAATTCACAGAAAAAATAAGCATGTTACCTTACACAACCTTAAACAGTTACTGTGTGTGTGTGGGGTGGGGGGGATACATTTACAATTCCTTCTGGTTTAAATGCACCAATATGAAAATTCTGACCAGTTCCAATAAGATGATCATTGTTTTCTTGCTATGGCTGACAATTGATAAATGGATGTTATATCTATAAAATATAAGCTGTGATATTTTGTCTAAATAAATGAAAAATAAAACACTAAAAAATAAAATAATTCGTTTAAATTTTCCAAGCAAATTTAGATATCACAACATTATAATGTAGCTACAATATGAAAATGGATATTCATTTTGGAGATTTGCTGAAGATTACATTTAATAGTGTTTGTAAAGGTTAACTTAAAGTGAGCATTAGATGATGGCAAAGGTAATCTAAATGTAAAAATAGAGGCATAAACAATTAAATATTCAGTATCAACTGATAGCTACCTATAAATTCTCTAATATCAGTATCAATATCAAGCAATATAGTACAAATATATAGTGCATTGCTACAAACTGGTACTGCTTAGTGGCCAGAAATATGCTCTACAACTTGCAATTACAAATTTTCATTGATATTTCTGAATTTAATAATTGATTAATTGATATCTTACTGTATGAATCTTACTTCATATCGTAATATCCAACCTGATCTCATGACGAAAACGTACCCATGGGAACTTTTTCGCAAGACGTGAAATAAGTACCGCCATGTACATTTCGTGACATATTTGATGTGAAATGTCCACTGAGTGGCGCTTTTTCCCCCCAAAACAGATGAACGTACATATGGTACGTTTTATGTGACGTTGGTTTTGTAGGTGTCACCGCAGTTCTGACTTGAAATGTCCGTTGAGTGGTGCTATAAGTCTAATACTCTGTGACGTTTTAAAATAACGTACCATCTGGGGTGTATTCCAGAAAGCAGGTTATGTGACATACCCAGGTATGTTTGAGGATAAGCGAGCGGATAACCTCAGCCTTCGGTTCCAAAATCGGAGGTTACTTTCAGGGTATGTAAGTAACCATAGCAACTTGCTCTCTGAAGATAACCTGCTCCGGAGCAGGTTATGTTCGAGGGTTAGTTCACTTCAGCGCTATCAGCGCATGCGTGATCTACTGACGAGCCTTCAGTGGGCTTGACAGATAGCGCACAATATTATATATTATTACAATACAGTTATGTATATAGTCTACTATATATATCCTCCTACGACCTGGTGTCCACATACGTGGACATCACATTTTTGGTTGTGTGCACTATACTACTTAATTCTTTGTAACGGTGACCTGTTGTGCAAAAACATGGACACTTACACTGCCATCTGGTGGTGTCAGAAGAGAAAAACACTTTACATAGAAATTTCAAGATGGCGGCGAACACATCTGAAAAGTCAGGCAGGCACACTAGACCAAAATGTACACAAGGTTAAAAATCTAATAACATTTCATTGTTGATTCTTGTTAAGTTATGCATAATAGTGTTGTATGATTAATATGGCATGCAAATTTGACAAATTTTTGTTACAGTCAAGATTTAGTATGCTGCTAAACTTGAGGTCCACATATGTGGACAATGGGACTTAGCTTCGTTGAAAATGTAAAAATGATAGCAAAATATGTAAATATGAATACTTTGTTTGGGAAGAATTTGTTAGAAAACATCAATTTACAATAGTTTACAACAGTATAAATTGACATTGCAAGTGTGATAAATAACTTTACATTGATTTTTATTAGTTGAACATGTAAAAATTTTAGCAAAAATGTAGTTTGGAAAGAATTTGTTAGAAAATATACATTTCCAATAGTCTACAACGGTATAAATTGACATTGCATGTGTAATAAATTAAATGGATTTTTATTCATTGAAAATGCAAAAATGTTAGAAAAAATATAACTGTGAAAACGTAATTTGGGACGAATTTGTTAGAAAACATCAATTTGCAATAGTTTACGACAGTATAAATTGACATTGCATGTGTGATAAATAACTTTACATTGATTTTTTTGTTGAAAATGTAAAAATGTTAGCAAAAAAAAATTAACTGTGAAAATGTATTATGGGAAGAATTTGAAGAAGTTGAAACAGTTATATATGCAACAGTAACAATGAAAAATGTTCAGGCACAGTGCTCAGGCTATAAATAAAAGAGATTTGCACCTTGTTACACAATGGTGTCTTGATTGTTTTCTGTGGATACAGACCGAGTGTCCACATATGTGGACATCATTTTTTTTCAAAAAGAGCTTCATGTTCAAAGATAATATCTGGTTATTATATTTATTGGTTCCTCCTAACCCCAAATACCTAGAAGAAATCTAAAAGGCAAGCCAAACCAAAGTTCGGGTCTTAGGAGGTTTTATATATATATATATATATATATATATATATTGTGACGAGTCGGCTGCCTCCCCCCTTAATATCATCACCACCCCGTCTCTTATTCGCCGCCCTTCACCAGGCTTCCGACGGGAGTGGGTGTGTGAGAGAGGAGGGGCGCTGAAATTAGTCTGCGTGCGTGTGATGAGGCGCACCTGAAGTGAATGGAGCCTCATCACCGCCGCCGTTTAAATGCCGAGCGCGCCTCTCTTCGAGAGACCGGTCTCTTCCCCCGTGCGTGCACGCTGGTGTCCTCGTGGGTCCAGGAAGGGAGCGTAGAGGGACTTCTGCACCTCCAGAGACGTAGAGGGACTTCTGCACCTCCAGAGACGTGAGTGCGTGGACCCGGAGTCCAGAGCGAGACAGCACCCGTGATTCGGCCGTCGGGCCAGGATGCCGGGCCGACTAGACCCGTTGAGTGCTGCCGTGGACCAAGAGGTAGACGAAGCCGCTAGAGAAGCCGCCGTCCCTCGTGCCCCGGACCTCTGAGGGGAGCGCGTGCGGCCACCGGACTCCGCCCCTTCCCTGGACCCTTCCTCCTTGAACACTGCCCCTCCTTCATGAACCTCGCAGCACGACGAGGACACCAGACCCCCCTGTTTATTTTGGACACTTTTTTCCCCCTTTGGACACTATTTTATTATTTCTGTTGAATAAAAGCCTCTCCGAGGCTCTCCCACTGTGTCTGTCGTTTGCTCCTCCCGCCACTATATATATATATATATATATATATATAATATATAATGAAGAGTTTGGTTCCAAAACACAATAAATCCATTTTGATTAATTTGAGTAAAAATGTGTTTTCTATACCAAGAAAGTGGCAAGATGAAAACCACTATTTTCTGTTTCAAACTTTCACATACCATCTTTAGGTTATAATAACATTAAAAATTCAAATCCAGATTTTGATTTTCAAATATTTATTATAAAAATAGATTTTTTTCCCCAAAATGCAATAAATCCATGACACTTTTTTTTTCCAAAATGCAATCTATTGAATCAATATAAAAGTTATTTTTCAAACTGAAACTGCTGAAAATACACAACAAAGCAAGTTGATCCACATATGACAGCCTCTGAACTTGGTCAATACTAATCTTATGTACAGGCACTGGACTAAAAATAGCCTACATTCTGCAGTCATCGCTCCCAAAATGAATTCAACGGGTCATCTTGTTAATTCTATAAATTAATTACAACAATAAAATAAAATTTCATCATGAACAAGAACATGAACAACAATATCAACTTAGACCACAGAAATTCCAAAATTATATTTCCCTTGCATTCTTGTTACGTTCGGAAAGTGAAACATATGGAGCTGTAATCATAACTGTGTACAAAAACAATTACAAGTGCTCTATATTTTACCGCCTCTAGTGTTCATTTCTGTTGGAAACTGCAGTGATACATACTTATGGTACATATTTCTTGTCTTGCGAAAAAGTTCCCAAGGGTACGTTTTCGTCATGAGATCAGGTAGCAACTATCTTACTATAAGTAGTACATTTTGACTGTCTGGCAAAACCATTTTTACTGTGTTGTTCAGTTCAGTTTCAATCCTAATTAAATCTACCAATTATCTGTAAGCGGTGATCCTATATGTCTCTGTCTCTATGGCAGTCATCTCTCAAACCTTCTCTCTTTCTGCCTCTTTGTGTCTCAGACTTATGCCACCTTAAAAACAGCACTGTCAAGACCATTAAAGAACATATCTGGTGTAACATAATAGTCCAACTGAAAGTTCACAGGAACATTTAATAAATTGAAAGTTGCACTTCAGTTGGAATTGTGTTGTTTCAATTTTACAGAAGTCATTCTGTCTGGAGTATCACAAGTATCTCAACATCTGTGATCGTGTCACACAATTTTGGGAGGCTGAAATTGGTGCAGCACGACAAGCAGGAACACAGTGGAAGTGGCACTGAAGTAAGATCAGTATCTCTCTTATTCAAACTATCTTCGGTATTAAAAAGTGATTTTTGTTCCCGATGCGATGAGTATTCTGTCATTTATTCACCTTCATGATCTTTCAAGCCCATAGGACTGCTTTCTTCTGTGGAACTAATTTCAAGTTCAAGTTGTTATTGACTGAAATTCTTGACCTCCACCCTTGCCGTCCTTGAAGTTGTGATGACGGATTCATGGACAAATAGTCTTTTCAGTTCACAAAACCAGTCTGAATGATTTGAGAACCAGATCAAGTGAACAAGTTAATTAACAGCTCACTGGAAATCTGAACAATAAAATAAGCTTATCATATTTGGAATATGATCTCTTTTTAAAAAGCTTGAAAGCTCCAGTGCCTATTATAATTTCATGTAAAAGAATGTAAATTTTCTGTTCCACAGAAGAAGGTCAGACAAGTCGATTATTCAACAGTGAACTATCATTTTATTATATTAATGTTATTGCATTTTATAGCTGATCATATTATAGAATCATAATAAAAACCTAAAGATCAATAATACAAGATTAGATAAAAAAAAAATAAAAATAAAAAAAACAGTGAAAATTCCCCAACCTATAATGTGGAGGACCAATTATACCTAAAGAATAATAAGCAATTCACCTTTCACCAGGAGTTTGATTGACAGGCGATTTGACCATAATGCAGAATCTCCCATTTTGTCTGACAAATAAAGTCAGACAAGTAGATTAACGTCGGTCGACTTGAACTTTAGAAACGGTGTATTGATGTCTTTCTGTTACTGAAGCAAAATACCTTCTGATGTTCATTCATGTTTATTTCACACTATAGCCAGTAAAGAGGAAGAGATGATTGCTTCACATGCTTGAACTGAAGAGCTACAGTTGTCTGTCACAACACATTAAAGAGCCACAAAACACTATTTATTGTTTGAATTTCTTAAAATTTCTAAATTTGAAAGCTGACAATTTCTTTCATACTGGAAGTATTCTGCATGGCTTGTCGGATGTAGCAACAGTAACGAAGGGGGTGGGTCTTTGCAAAGGGTCAATTGAATATGTAAGCACCAGAGTCATTTCCATTCTAATTAGTTGATGCATTTCAGGTTGCTTAAGTTCAAGTCAACATAATCTCTGATCATTTACAGTCTTCATGGATGGTAACTGATCATGCAGTGTGAACATGGACAGCAGTGTGATACAGCAGTGTGAACATGGACGCCCCTTTTCATTTATGTCCATTTAATTAGACATACTGCCAGACACATCAAAACAGAAGTCCATTGTATCATCATTTCATTTAGAGGCCCATTTTTCTCAAACCATTAGGTAAACAACACACACATTTGTATTATTAAATAGTGCTTTAGCTAGAGATTTATAATGCAGTCATGCATATGCAGAGACACTCCACTCGTACATATAAATGGTAGAAATTGTGACATATTGCAGCAGTAGAAATGTATAGTTCAGCCATGAAACTCTAGATGGCGCAGGGTGACGGGCTGTTAATGTAACTGATGATATTCGGAGACTTTAACGACTTGGCACAAGCTGATTGGTTCATGTTGCATATGCAGCCAATGAGCTCACAGCCTTGCATTTATATGGCTGGCTAGCATTCACCTGAGATTCTGCAGTGCGCTTTCAGAGTTTCTCTGAAACCCTCCACCTTCCCCAGCTCCACCTGTATAGATCTGCTACGGGTTATTTTATATGTCATTTGTGCAGCAGCAGTATGTCTTGAATACTCACAGCTCCGTATCGCCATGTGCATTGGCAGTAGCAAGTTCCTGTACTTGCTTGCAGCAGCAGCAATAATCTACAACTAAAGCAATTACCAACAGCAGCAGCAATTCAGCAGCAGCAGTGTAGCAGATCTATTCCGCCAAGACCAAATACATTAACATTATCATATCCATCACCATGCTAAAATGTTCCGAGAATTGTCATGACTGAAGTGAAAGCTCTTCTCTACAGTTTGTTTGCTTTTAGGACATGCAATAACTGGACTACAAATATAAGTAGGTGTAATTCAATATACCTACTTATATTGGATTACAAATATAAGAAGTATAATTCATGATGCCATTGTTTTCAGATTTTGTTCTCAATTCAGAAACGCAATTTTGACCAACAGTTATGTAGATAAAGTAGATACGAGCTGTACTTTTATGGCTGCAAACTGAGGCATTATAAATATTGCTGCCAAGTGAACTGATGCCTTAAAGGGACTTTGGTGGTAGTTTGAAACATCATATGAACTTCAGATATATGTAGTTTTATAGCAGCTTTTCATCTTCATCTTTCATCAGTACACTAACAGCCCCCCTGGAGCAACATCTAAACACTCTATTGAAGGACACAGACCTGAACGTCCATACAAACAATTCACTTTCAAACAACCCCCACTTCACAGAGAAACAATTAACCACATTCAAATTTAATTTGAGTTTAAGTAGACATATTTTGGAAACTATGGGAATTAGCATTTACCATTCCTTTAAATAAAATTGGAAAAAAGGAAATCTTGTCAGAAGTCTTAAATCTTAACAGAAAAAAATGCAGAAATAAGAAACTTATGTAGACAATGTTCAAATTTTTGTTTATGTTTTCTAAAAGATAAAAACAATTTTGTTCCTTTGCAGTGTTCTCTCTGGAAAAATGTCCATGCCGGTAGGTCTGATTGTACTAAAGCATTTAGTGTTTTAAGAGTTTTTTTCTTCTGGAGAAATCCACATTAAATTGCTAGTTACTTTAGACCAATTCGTTCCCCAAAGGTCCTTTTACGGAGTCTTACCTTCTCGTCAGTAATTAGCTTTCCTGGCTGTAGTGGCAAAGCTAACTCGTAGTGAAAGCCTAGTCCTTCTCTATTCTCCTCAAGCCTTTAATAGCTTGACTTGAATTCCAAGAGGAAAGGATATAATCATCAAGTGCTCTAAAGACACATGATATCAACTAATGCTTGTTGTTTGTAATTTGGTGCTCAGACCTTTACTGTATTAAAGACTTAAGTAAGTGATTCTGTTAAATGAAATGTGATCACATTTCACCTTTCATAGCTGTGAAGACTCTTGAACTACTTGAACCAAAATCTGCTTTGTACCCTAAAGGGATAGTTCACATGTTGTTCATTTTCTCATGTTGTTCCAACCCTGTTGAACACAAAATAAGATATTTTGAAGAATGTTGGTAACCAAACAGCCTTTGACTTCCATTAGCATGAAAAAAATACTATGGAAGTCAATGGGTACCACCAACTCTTTGATTACCAGCATTCTTCAAAATATTTTCTTTCGCGTTCAACAGAAGAAAGAACCTCCTACAGGTTTGGAACATGTTCTGATGACCACCATAATAATACAGATGGTAAAATAGAAAGCTGGATGATAGTCATAGTTCATTGTCAGTGGCTTGTCCATAAAACATGACCAATGCTCATATAGAGCTGTATACAGGGTCATACACACAAAACATCGTCAGGGTAACTTTCATGACACTAAAATAATCCAAAAAACATTAAATGATTAACATAAGATGTAACACAAAATGCTCTATTGCACATTACTAATAACAAAAAGAAGCAACTATTTAAATAAAATATAATCATATGTGATGTAATGCCAGTTAATTTACATGCTAATTCATGGTTTTTACTTTCAAATTTGAAAGTATGTTACAATAAAATTACATATTTGATGTTAAACCTATTAAATTCATATAAAAATCTGACTTCTGATTGAAAAATGTGAATTTTCACAAATCTATGTACTGTTTGAGACATTTAACATGCACAACAAATGCTGATAACTATTACAAATCAATTTGTTTTAAAATCCTAAGAATGAAATTAAACCATATTTACATTAGATTTCATCTGATTTTTGTCCAGTTTTAATGTCAAAGCTTAAACAGACACTGACACAGCAAACTAAATAAGATATCAAAATACTGGCAAAGATGATTAAAGGTACTGTAAAGGTAATTAGTGATGCAAATTATTGCTAAAATATGTTTTTCAAGGTGTCTTCTTCGAAAATCTACATGTCCAGATCGTATTTTGCTTATACTGTGAATGACTTTTCCCCAATAATCAATCGCACTTCAGGTGTTTACATGACCTTGCACATTGTCAGGTTATTAAGGATAATTGGTGTGCGATTGTGCGTGTAAACACGCTCATTGTTGAAATCTCGTTTGAAACGCTAGAGGAGACAGAAATTACTAGCAGCTTCCTCTCAGAAGAAAATCTACATTTGCTCTCCAATCATATCTGAGACTTTCTGTCTTGCGTGTTGTTTGACTAATAACAAAAATTAGGTTTCTTCAAGCTTTTTTGTTTGTGGTATGTTACTCATCTCTGGTGGTGAATCACTCTTCAGTACAGGAAAGACAAAATCAGTAATCATGAGCGATGACCTGATGGGTCAGCTGGGATTAATCGGTGACGACATCGTAATCTTCACCCCAATTTGCTGACTTCCTTTTTTCATTTCCTTCAGCTTCGGTTGGCAATCATCCCTTTCAGTCCCTCTAATAAAGTTGAGTAAATCTCCTGTCATTACACAGACACTATGGCGTCCATGTGGCAAAGGTAAACACACACATTAGTGCTGAAGATAGCACTGAACACACCCCCAAACACAGCGAGGCATCTGAGGTGAGGCTAATTAGCAAGCGGTCCCATCGTCGATGAAGGTGCGGAGGTGGGGGGTGGTGGAGAATGACTGTGGGAAACAAAGAACGGAGATGCGAGTAGGAGAGAGAGACACACATTAAAAAAAAAAATAAAAAAAAAAAAAACGTTTTAAAGACATCCATTTCTGTAATGAAAACTGTCATTTAACTGCTCGAGCAAACAGGCCTACTGTTATTTACAAAATGCGAACAGCGGGTACAGGTTTGGTGATATTATGTTCATAAATGATGGTTAACTTTCAAAAACAAGCACTGTTATAGCATTTAAACACATGGATTATTAATATCCCACTTTTATTTGGGTATTTGCTTCAGTTGAATCAATCATGATGTTTGTGTGAACACAGAGACCTGGAGGCACGAAAAGCGTATTACATTGCCTCACTTCAATTATTTAGATTCCTCTCAGGCAAAAATTATTTTAATTCAACAAACCCCTTGGGCCACAAATGCACTGAATTACACCTATTTTACATTTATTAATTAAATATAGACCACTGGTTATAGTTTAATGATGTCAGAAGCTTGGCTTTAAATGTAGCTGAGCTCGGTGCTGGCTGAAAACCAGATTATTTGTGTTTTGAAAGAAGTAGTTTGAAAAATAATAGTCATAAGTTACTGTAATGTTGTTCCAAACCTGTATGAAGTCATTTCAAAATATGAATACATTTTAATAAATGTACCATCAGACCTCATTGGTTCTTCAAATTCTTCAAATATCTTCTTTTGTGTTTCACAATGCAAAGTAAGATACAGTGTTGGAATGACATCAGGGTAAATAAATGATAATGTTCATTTTTAAGAAGCAGAACTATCCCTTTAAATTTCAAGTTCACTTTGTTTTGGACATGACTAAAAGTGGTTGAGTGGGTGAGTTGTTTACTTTGTAATTAGTCTATTTTGAATTAGTCCATTTTCACCAGTTTGACCTGTTGCAAGCATGAAAACGATAAAAATGAGTGATTAATAGACTTTTTGATCTCATATTTCACATAATTAGTTTGTGTTTTTATAGCGTAATGTGGGTTTTTTACAGCACCTCTGTAAAATGGGAAGGTCTTTGAAGGAACTAGACTTTTTGCTGTCGTTAGTGTAGACCATCTCAAGGTCTGTGTTTCTGCATGTGGTCTATGGGTCAACTAATTAAGCTGGTCTCCATGTCTAGCTCTTTGAGCTGTAATTGCTTGCCACTCTCATTCTCCATTCAAGAATGATGTCTGAAATACCATCTTCTTTTGTTTGCTGGAGAGGATCCCCTGCACAACACTCTCATTCATGTCATTCCTCGTGTCCTCGCTACAAATGAAAGCAATGAGGGCTTGTCCTAATTAGCGACTGCACTATTTGTCTGATGCTATCATTACAACACTGCTGGCTTTATTGTCAGAGCTTTTGTCCTTGAGGTCCTTATTAAAACTGAAGGTATCTTTTTTTCACTTTCAGATGTGTCTTGCTTAAATCTCCTGAGTAAAGGTGTCTCATATCAAAACTGAAAAAGGTCTTTGAAGTCCACGTTCATTATTCTGACAGTGCACGTTATGTCTCGAAAAAGACAATCATACACTTTGATAACTTTAAACTAATACATCTAAAGAAATACAATTAGTATTAAGGATATAATTAGGTTTAAGAACATAAATGTTAGAAATGGAGTGTGTTAGTGCTATCCATTCCACTGGGTCTATTGGCCTCATTTACTGAAAGCAATATTCTTATCATTAGCACTCTTCGGATGTGATTAGCTTTATAAACTGTGTTTAAGTTGCAATTACTAACAGAGGAAATCCGTAACAATGTACTGATTCAACCAGAATTTTATGTGCTCCGACTGCAGACTGCGAATTAAGCCTGGGACCCACTAAGCCAGCAGACAGCCGTCGGGTAATTTTGAGCGTCGGTCGGCTTTAGTTTTTTAAAAAAACATAAGCGGTTTTTCGGTCGATTCTGCATTTCGAATCGGGCGGAGCTCATTGGCGAGAAAGAGAACTCCGACTGGCTATTCAGCTTAGCAAATGAGCGCACTGCTTGCTTTGTATTTCCATAGTTCTAGCTTTTCCAGTTTCCCTGCCTAATACAGATTACTGCCACCTGATGGTATGGGAGAGTTATGTTCTCTCACGCAAGCACAGAGCATACATGCTAGATGCCGTCGGCTGTAGTCTGTCTGATGTGTTCTAGTGCAACTTTTTTTGCCCCGACGCAGGGGATGCCACAGTCGGCTTTCCTCAACACTAGTTCTTTGGCGTTGGTTTGTTGTGTCCCTACTAGGGGTGTCCCCGACTAAGGATTTTCATAGTCAAATCAGAACTGTCGAATCTTGCCGATAGTCGACTGATAGTCGAATCATATGTTTGGGGGTGGGGGCAAAATACATTACCAAGAGTCAAGTCATTAGACAGTCATAATTACTAATGTTAACACACAGGGAAAATATGTAACACGCCTCGCAGATACAAAAAACATTAAACGTCAGCAAAACTCTAAGAATTCATGACATTTTTTTTTTTTTTACAATAGTACTATCATTATAACGTTATATGACAGTAGTTATTAATGTTGAGCTGCGCGCGCTGAAGATGACCAGTAGAATGAAGCATATGATAGCAGGTTTTTAATCAATGGGATTTCATTTATCCCATATAGAATAAGCTTCGTTATTTATATAACATAACGCTAATATTACGACTTATAGGCTATCTGCACGAAATGCCCCGAATGCACATGAACGTGTCTGCGCGGCTCTGAATGAACTCATTTTGTGGCCGCGTTCTTCACGCAACAACGTGCAGAAACACGGCAACTAAACATTAAAAATTCACAGCGTTTTATTATAATAGTGTTTTCATTATAATGTTATGTACAGTCATAGTTATTAATATTCTGCAATGGTGTATGTCCTGCTCGCACTGCGCGCTATGAAGCGCTTTACTGCAGCGTAACTCAACCAAATGCGTCTTATCCTATACGAGATAAATAATATACACGATATATAAAAAGGGTGAAATGTTTTGAAATCACTTGTAGGGTAGGGTACCTGATCGAAAAAAATCCAGTCTTTCACTCTGCCTCAATTTGAGTCTAAATCCCTGCCGCCAAGATGCGCCTCTGTCGGTCACGGACTATGGAAAGTGAAACTTAACTTAAATCTATAGGGGTGGTTGGATTTATTCACACACGTTTTATTTATTTAAAGCTTCTTTCTCTTCAGATTCTTATTTACATCATTTTAATAGGCTGTATATTAACTTATTGGGAGAAAACCGGTTCTATGTGAAATCAGACATTTGAGCACCCCATATAGCCAAAATGGCATGATCATAATACCCCGCAAATATTCAACTGTGAGATTGGTAGTCGAATCAGGCTCCTCCTGTCGAAGCAGTGAATCGTCGACTACTCGGGGTCACCCCTAGTCCCTACCTTAAAATGTAAAATCTGACAAAAACTGTAAAACTGCAATGACAATTTAAAGTTTAGTCACCATTGTTGGCAGTTGGGTAAGCTTTGTGTGCGGTTTGTCAGATATCATCTTGTTAAAGTTGGCATGAAATGAAATTGAATCCATTTGGTTGAGCTGCACGATTCTGGATGATTTGAGAATCACAATTTTTTGTTTAAAATAGAGATTTTCAAACGATTCTGAAGAAAAAAAAAATCAGATATATTAGAAATTAAAATAACAGCCTAATTTACTGATAAAAAATTACATTTTGTCAGCCTATTTTTAAAAATATAGGCCTATTTGAACAAATTAATAAAAAAAAAATATTCAAATGAAGGAGTCACTGTCTCCTTCATAAAGACTTGTTTCCTTATTGGATGAATCAGCATTTGTAAATGAATCTCTTGAAAACATGATTCAATGACAAACAGACACTTGTCGCCACCTTCTGGCGTAATGAGATAATTGGCATATTAAAGTGTCAAAATAATTTCAAAAGGTGATATACTCTATTTTGACACTACACCAATGTTTATACCCAAACTATAAACCAGTACTTTGGCTATTTAAATGTTGGTAACGCATAATGATGTGTGGTTGAAAAGACTGTTTGAGAAGCTGTTTTGCGCTCTCTCCCGATCAGCGGCAGCATGAATGCAGATTTGACAGTTGCAGTGTGATGATTTTCAAAGGTTTAACTAAAGTCCATAAAGTCTTTGGTATAACTCCTGTTTCAGATCGCAAGCATCAGCAAAGCGTGAGCAGTGCATGTTTTGTCACTGCTCCTGTTATTGAATGAAAGTGTTCACGTCAGAAGTGTGAAGGCCAACCCTTTCATTCATTAACATGCAGGGCAGCGACAAAAACACACACTGCTTGAACAGATGTTATAGACATAGCTGAAGCGTTGCCATTTAGGAATAAGATCGCGTGGGCATTTGAATCGAGATCACGATCTCAGCACGATCTGCTGTGGCTAACTTCATCGCACCACATTCACGGCCTCCATTACAGCATGTTGTGTGTTTTGATACTCGAGATGGCAAGCGCTGTGATAAAGCCACAGGTATGTTTGAATCTGAGGCAGAAGAAAGTGAAACGCCGCAACCATTTATAATGCAAAGGAACATAAAATGAACCAAATATCTGTATACTACTGTTAACACAATTCCTAAAAGATGATGGCAGTAAAACACTAGCAATACATTGTGTGAAGGGTTATTAATAGCAACAGTAACATAAACTATGATAAAACATATTCAGCTCACACAATGAAAATATTCAGCTGAAGTGAATAATTCTGATCTCAGTATGCACTGATTTTATTTCCAACACTCTGATGATACACTTGTTCCTTAATAGTGTTAAATGCTGGTTTGACATTTATTACAAACGCATTGTAAGATTAAAAAATAAATGTACTTAACTCAAAGGAAAAAAAATTGGCACTGCTGTGTCTTTCAATAAAAGATACTGTGAAAAACCGGCGGCTTGTTTAGAATAATTCACAAAACAGTCTGTTGTGAAATGTGAAGAATGTGAAAAATCTTTGCACTCAGGCATGTTATTAAAATAAACTTCAGCCATGCATTTCCAATATTCAGATCTTTAGGAAGGCTATGCAGAGTTTTGCAATAACAAAAAATGCTATTGGTCATTGTTAAGTATATGAGGTCCAATTGTAATGATTGTAAGGGAAACTTTAGAAGTAAAACTAGAAGTAAAACTTTGTTTGTTTGTTTGTTTTAAACAGACAGAGACAAGACTCGCATGTATAATAAGTTAATTATAGCAATATCTGAAAGAGGGAATAAATGGAGATGAGGATCATGGCTGCTGCTGCTGCTTATGAGAACCACTGTTATCAGATGTGTCTGGGATCTAGCTCTCCTTATTCCTTTAATCTTCTTTTATCTTGGATAACATGCCAGCATTACTTGAGCAAAGTTGGCGAAAACTCTTAAAAGTCAATGTTCACCAGGCAGCACAAGAAGGCATTTACTTTAGTTCTGAAATTTAATGAAGGTTGAAATAAACGAGAAGTATTTTGGAAAAAAAAAAAAAGAATATACCATACTCATAGACATTGCCATCTAGACAAGATTAGATTTCTCAGAGGACAGCAAAACGAAGGTAATTTTTACTGAGGTTGTGTGAGAGAAAAAAAATTACAATCAAGTGCGTCTGTAAAACGGAAATTTACATTTCCTCCGGGGAAACTAGTCTTCTCCAAAAAGGGCTATTGTCAGGGAAATGGGAAATTTGCTTGCAAGGGCAACTGTGCAATCCTGACAAGTGAAGAAAAATCAAAAACATTGACAAAGTTACTATGTTAGTGGAAATACACCTGATCTTGCTTTTTTTTTTTTTCTTATACAAGCAGCCTGTGTTGCATCATTTCTCTTGCTTTCTTTTTTTCTTTGAATTTCCTTTTATCCTTTCAGGCATGTGACTTGATATGATAGCAATCTATCAACTATCTCCTCTAGAAAGCAATATTATCAACCTTACGTTAATGTATGCCTAGAGAACACCCAGTTTACCATATTTAAGCGTTTGTTTTTGTGCTTTTGTATCACACATCCTCAGGCTTCCTATTCTTTTGCCTGTTCAGAATGCAGCCGCAAGCAATGCCATTTATTATGTAGAGAATGTGTGTTTTGACAGCAAGGGAAAATCAGACTGCACAAAGAAAACAATAAGATCTTTGGCAATCCTCTAAAGGAAAGATTAACACACATGCGAGGAATGAAATTAGGTTAAAAGCACTTACAAAACACACGCAAAGGTGTAGCGCCCCATGTTTTGTTCATGCTAATATGTCGAAAAATGAGCGCTGTGTTATTTCCTGTAATAGTGTTATGCTCTGCTCCTTATCCTCCTTTATCTCTGTATATATCGTCCCTGTGTGAGCACTGGAAGCTAATCAGGCGGAGAATTAGAGTCCCTCACTGTTGTGATGTCCTCTGATATAACACCTCTGGCAACCTTAATCAGCCAGAAACTGTTGCACACAATATTCAGGGCTGCTGTTTTCCACAGCTCTATTCAACCAAATTATAGGCTGTACAATATCAGGCCAAGTCCCAAAAGGAAGCAGACACAGAGGAAAGAAATAGAAATTGTGTTTACCTGCATCTGTCTTGATCAAGGCACTCAGCTCAATTTGAACTCATTTTCAGTGTGTGTTTGTGAGAATGCTAATGGCACAGCGATGTGACCCTTCTTTTACCAGCACCATTTGTTGCTAGACACCTTCAAAGGTGTTTTGTAACAAAATGATGCCTTAACCACTTTAATAATTTATTTTAAAAATGCTCAAAAGAAAATCACATTTCTCAAAAATTGCTTATGATCAACTGTGTACTGTACAAGAAAAATAGGTAAAACATTAGTTTAGTGACCAATTCTTTTCCCTAACTACTAAAGTGTGACTGAAAAATAAATTATGCCCATAAAATTTTTGGTACAATGAGTGGCTGCCTTGCATAAATAAATAATATAGTTTTTTTTTCAACACAATCTCTATTTTACTTTTTGGTCAATTAATAGCTAATTCATGTGAATTTGTATGATCTGCTTATGCCCCAGTGATGGTTATGTTTAGGGGTCGACCTTAATGCTTTCTTCTTTCTTTTTTTTTTCTAAAAGCCATACAGTTTCGTACGATTCATATTGTACGAATTCATATGAAATCACCATCTTCTAAAAAGTTTCTGTGTTTTCCTGTGAGACTGGATTGTTTTATAGAATTTTATAGTTTTAGTGACTATATAACACATCTACATCTTGGATGGCCTGAGTGTGAGCAATTTTTTAGCTATTTTTTGGGTGGACTATTCCTTTAACACTAAATAACTATTTTGAGTTCTAAACTTCATGGTGAGGAATTTTAACATTGTAGACTCGCTTCTTAATTCTTACATTTATGATGGAAGATGATTATAAAATCCAGAAGAAATACTGCAGAGTACTTGTTGAGACACTTGCAAGAGCTTGTGAGATGTTTTGAAGCAGTTTCTCTTAAAAGCATGTTTGAGAGCCTGTTATGCATATTTAGGATGCTAATTCAGTGCTTATGTAAACGTGAGCTCTCATTAGTTGCACCAGTCCTTTAGTTCCTATTTGTCAATTTTGCTGCTCTTCATGAAAGGAACCATCACCTGGCTAGCTCTCTTTGATGTCTTTTATTTGGCCGTTGTTTCAAAGAGTATCAATTGACACATTATCTCAAAATGATTGGGCTAAATGAATAGAGCTTTCCCCTCATTGTGTTTGCAGCATATGCTATCATTTAAATGTTAAAATATATTAAAATATGTCTGCATGTTACAGAAAAGTACATTTCTTCTTTTTTATGCTTTTGTGAGTCATGAAATTACAGAAGTGTAAAATAAAAAAAATAAAAAAGAATAATAACTAATAATAATGTTCTTAACAAAACCATACAGCAGTATATGTATATATATATATATATATATATATATATTATTTCATATGTCAGGCTTTACAGGGTTAAACTGGGATAAGCGAAAGAGTATTTTAAGTATTAGTTTTAGTATAAATTACGAACTTCACCTTTACTCCATGCCAGCTTGCTTTCAGTAAAGCTATTCACTCTAACATTGTCAGACAATCTGATTACTGCTATAAACTTTTCAATCATGTAACAGCGTAGACTTTTACAGACCTTCAAGAGGTTCATGCATCTAGTTCAGAGGTCGGGGCAGTTGAAAAGCTGATAAATGGTTTGGTGTTTAAATAAAGGGCAGAGCAGAATGAACGAACAGAAAGAGAATTCGGGAGCAGCTAATGACGGTAAAGGATGCGTGAAGGAGGATGAGAGAAGGAGAGAGTACAGAGGGACAGAGGTGGAGCGAGTAAATGGAGAAACACTACTGCTGCAGGCACATTTCTGCACAGACCCTTGTCATATAATTAGATCTTGTCTGTCTCAAACCCAGACCAGAGCAGTAAAGCGCAATTTGATGGTATTTCTGCAGTAATCTGGGCGAAGGGAGTGTGTGTACATGTGTGGGTTTGTGTGAGTCAGGTCTAGCGGCATTTTGGGGACCGGATGTCCCTGAAAACAAGCAGAACCAAAATTGTTAATTCTAACCTTTATAGTAAGTACTGATGTGTGTATTTGTTACTGTACTTTAGAGGCCATGAGAAGTATTAGTTCCCTTTACTTTTAGTTTGCTAATGTACTGTATATTTTTTCAGCTAGTTATTTCTCCCTCATGCATTTAAGCTGCTTTAGGCGCTGATTTCAGACATGTTGCACGGTTGATACTTCTAAATAGACCTCTCAGGTTGTTCACTTGCCTTAAAACATACCAGAACTCTGAGAAAAATGCCATCTGTCATCTCTCATATCATTTTCTCTTTCTATTTGAGTTGGTGGATGTTATATGGTCATTTAAGTCTCAGTTCTGCTGTCTCAATCTAGTGGACACACACACACACACACATATATTTACACTACCAGTAAAAAAGTTTGTTGTTTTTGATGTTCAGTGTTTTTGAAAGAAGTCTTATATGCTTACCAAGGCTGTATTTATTCGATCAAAAACACAGGAAAAACAGTAATATTGTGAAATATTACATTTTAAAACAACTGATTTCTATGTGAATCAGCATATTAGAATGATTTCTAAAGGATCATGTGACACTGAAGTTTAGCTGAAAATTTAGCTTTATCATCATAGGAATAAATTGCATTTTAAAATATATTAAACTGGAAAACAGTTATTTTAAAATGTACTAATATTTCACAGTATTACTTTTTTGAGTAAATGTAGCCTTGGTGAGCATAAGAGACAATAATAAAATAATAATAATAATAACTATTATTACTATTATTATTATTATTATTTATAATTTTGTATTAATATATGTAATTAATAATAATAATAATAATAGCCTTGGTGAGTATAATACAATAATAAGACTAATGGATTTCTAATAATAATAATAATAATAATAATAATTATTATTATTATTATTATTATTTTAGGACAAAATCTCTCGTTGGTCTGATTGCTTCTATTGTTCTCCTCATTTGTAAGTTGCTTTGGATAAAAGTGTCTGCTAAATGATTAAATGTAGATGTAAATGTAGAATATTTATTGCTTGCCCTTTTATTCCAGCAGCCATTTTGTATTTAGTCTGACATTTTAAATTGCTGATGGAAAAAAAAGAAAGGAAAAAAAAAAAGGATTTGGCTTGTTAATTTTCCACCTCAATGACGTGACAAAATCCATTAATCAATGAATCCATTAGCTACTAATCAATTCCAGACGATGAAGAATGAACATATTTTAGACATACAACAGCAGTCATTTTTTGGGCTAGAAACATCCTTCATTGTAATGCAGAAAGCAGCACAGTGACATTCAAGAGGTTGTTTAATTAACAGTGGTGTGTGTGCAGGTCCATCGTGGTGGGGGTCAGGGGCGTCTAAATGGAGTAAACTATACTTGAAAGGTCAGGAGTTTATGTCACTGCAGTAAAACCTGTGGACATTTCAGCCACATTGACTTTTTCCAAGCCTGAGCCACAAGTTAATAGGTCAGCGCATGGATCACAGTGAGTAATTAGAGATGTGTAAATGAGAAAATGTGTAATGAGTGCAGAGTCTTCAGTAAGACAGAGATAAGATACATGTAATTTGAACAAATTTCTTTTGTTTCACATTAAGACAATTTAATGATCTCCGTGTGTAAAGTCATAGTACCTTGTTGTGCACATTCTGTTAGTGAGTATGAATTGAGATATATTGATTTGTAGGTTACAGGTTTTGCCTTTATACAACAACCAATGGTTCTTCTTCTTGCCAGCTGAAGACTTCAGTACTTTCAGTTTTGTGCAAATGCCACTTCAGATTTTTTCTGTGGCCTTTTTCTAAGTTCCCTTACCTTTATACAGTGCCCTCCGTAAGTATTGGAACAGTAAAGACAAAATTGCTCTGTTGGCTGTGGAGTCAAGACATTTGCAAATATGATTAAATGATGAATATGAGACAAAACTACAGAATGTCACATTTTATTATTAGCCGTTTCAACACATACATGTTTTACCAAATAAAAATAACAGCACTTTTAGAGTTCATCCCACTTATTGGTGTGAGCATAAGTATTGGGACAGTTGAACATAAGGCAGATATAAAAGATTAAAAGCTATTATTTAGTTGCAGATCCCTTGCGCATAATCACAGCAGTGAGTCTGTGACCCATAGACATCACCAGACTCTTGGTCTCATCCTTTGAAATACTTTTCCCAGCCTTTAATGCAGCCAGTTCCAATTGTTGCTTGTTTTGGGGAGTTTGTGCCTTTACTCTCCTCTTCAGCTGGTGAAATTCATGTTCAATTGGATTTAAATCTGGAGATTGACTTGGGCAATCTAAGACTTTCCATTTCTTTGCCCTTATAAATTCCTTGACTGAACTGGCCGGGTGTTTTGGGTCATTGTCCTGATGCAATATGAAGCACTTCCTAATGAATCTGGTGGCATTTTCATGAATATTGGCAGGCAAGATGGTTTTGTACCCTTCCAAATTCATTCTGCTACTGTCATCATACATTAAGTCATCAGTAAAGTTGAGAGGGCCTTTTCCAGATACAGCCATGCATGCCCATGCCATGACACCACCTCCACCATGCTTTACAGATTAGGCTGTATGGTTAGAATCATTTGCAGTTCCCTTTTTTTTTTCTCCACATTTTTGCTTTCCCATCACTTAGATAAAGGTTCATCTTTGTCTCATCGGTTCGTAAACACAGTTCCAAAACTCTTCTGGCTCACTTGTGCTTTTTTGCAAACTCTTAATCTTGCCTTTCATTTTTGCGGCGAATAGAGGTTTGCACTTAAGCTGTGTAGCATCTGTAATATCCCACCCACATACGTGTCAACTGGGTCTGGGAGAGGCATTTCAGAACTTGTCAAAGCACTGTTCTAGCCCTTAAATAACATAATTACACCATTCGGGATAGCACCAAATACAGCGGCAAACTGTTTTGGAATAACAGGAAAATTATAGTGAGAAAGAAATTCTTGATAACTAAACAAGTAACCATTCTGATGAAATAACTGACTAACTCAACTGGTACCATTCTCAAACCAGTTTTCAAAAAATAGGGACTTACGTTTATAACAGATATTCTTATTATTTCAAGTGAAGTAACTAGTTGGAGAAAAATTGTGTTTGAAAATCATAGACCATGCTAAAAGTGCTTGTTTGTGGAAATTAGAGAGAGCAACAGGGATCTTCTCAGTACTGTAGTTACATAACAATAGAAAATTCAAACCTCCCAACTGTGAAAAGACATATTCTGGTATAATATTCCAAATACTGAATGGGTTTTTCAAGTAATTCCTCGACCAGTTAATTTTAAAGGTATTATTTAACGTTGCAAAATCAACAAAATTAAGACCGCCCTTTACTGTAGCTGTTAGATAAAACAGATTTCTTGACGTAATGTGTCTTATTTTTCCATACAAAGTTACATAATTGTTGATCAATCTTCTTACACATTGCTTTATCAGGTTCTAAAGAGATGGCTGCATATGTTAGACGTGAAATGCCTTCTACCTTGGAGAGGAGAATCCTTCCTTTTAGAGACAAATCTCTTTAGAACAATGTTTGGCAATTTCTTTTGGGTCTTCAGAGATCGAGTTACCGATTTTCAACTGATATATATTATTTTTAGTTAGAGATTTTTCCAACCTAAAAAAGTAAGCCGAATTTTGTTCTCCTTCTTCAAGCCAGCGTCTTCTGGACCTTACAAAAGCACCTTCAGCTTTTAGTTTATAAAGTTCATCCAATTTGTACTGATACTCAACAAGACTGTTACTTTCTTCCACAGATAAGCTATCAGGACTTTTAGATGATAGGTATGCAATGGTGGAAATTATGTTCTCTTCTTGTGCTCTGTTGAGTTTAGCAATATTACTACAATAACTTCTGAAAAACTTGCCCAATTCAAATTTAAGCAACTCCCAATGTTTGCCATAAATCCTTTCTGCTTTAGTCCAGAATGAATGAATTAACTCCTTTACCTTAAGAGTAACGGTTTCATGCTTAAGTACAGAGCTATTAAGTTTCCAGTAGGAGTTATGAATTTTAGAAGAAGACATTGGCAGTAGATCAATATGGATTCGTATTGCTTTGTGATCAGTTAACGGGGTAGATAAAATATCAGTATTCAGATTGTCTTCAAGTGTACGGGAAACTAACCATAAATCTATTCTCGATTGCTTAGACCTTGAGTTATTACACCAGGTAAAGGCTCTGGTATGAGGATGCTTAACTCTCCATGCATCAATCAGATCAAATCTTTGCATTAACATTTTTAGCTTTACATTCGTATTAGTACAAGAACCAGGAGGCCATCTGTCAATCACATTATCTAATGTGATATTAAAGTCACCACCTAAGAGTATATGTGCATCAGGGAATTTGGCTAACCAATGAACAATTTTTTCTTCTAACTTATCTAAAAGAACATCATTCTCTGTCTTTAAATTGTACCCATAGATATTCATAACAATGAAATTAAAGTTCTGAATTTGAATAACATGACATACACTGAACAAAATTATAAACGCAACACTTTTGTTTTTGCCCCCATTTTTCATGAGCTGAACTCAAAGATCTAAGACTTTTTCTATGTACACAAAAGGCCTATTTCTCTCAAATATTGTCCACAAATCTGTCTAAATCTGTGTTAGTGAGCACTTCTCCTTTGGCGAGATAATCCATCCACCTCACAGGTGTGGCATATCAAGATGCTGATTAGACAGCATGATTATTGCACAGGTGTGCCTTAGGCTGGCCACAATAAAAGGCCACTCTAAAATGTGCAGTTTTATCACACAGCACAATGCCACAGATGTCGCATCTACCAGTGGCCACAACTTCATCCTGCTTTCTCTGTCGGCCTTACAGAGATCCTCTCTGAAACGCAGACCTTTTTCCCGTAGATATGCGGAATTTTTGGCTGCCGCCCATACTGCTGCTCTGAGTGTACGCGAGGAGAACTGAATGATTATACCACGGGTAGAATTCACTTTCTTCATTCCAACGCGATGCACTGTGTCAATCACATCCGGAAGACGATCACTGTGTTCTGGCAGTAAATTCTGACAGATGCGAATCATTCTTTCCTCACATTTTTCTCATCGATGTTTTCTGGCACGCCCTGTAATTTCAGATTCCAGCGTCTAGAGTACCGTTCCAATTCAGTGATGCGTGACTCCAAGACGTCGACTCGATTACTCTCCTTCAAAAGCGATGACTCGACCTGGGAAACTTTGGTCTTCACCTCATTCACATCTTCACATACGGAGTTCAGTTTTTCTTTCAGACCAGCAATGTGAGAAGTATTCGCCGCAACCATTGACTCCAGTTTATCAGACCTCATGTTGATTAGCTCGGAAAGTTTCGTGATAATGTCGTCAGCGGACTCACCACGGCCTTTTTTGTGGGGAGGCTTCAGAGGAGTTGAAGGAAGCGAGGGGAAATCTTCCACTGACAACACCGAAAATTCCATCTTCTCTTCAGACCCATAGTAGTCGTGACAACTGTCAATTAAAACGTTGCAGGCAGTAGCAGAGTTAGCTGTCGTCTCCGCGTCAGCAGCCATTTCTTTCTTCTTCGTCGCAGAATTCTTTCTTTTCTTATCAGCTGACATGTTTCTGAACAGATTGTGGTACACGAGTAGCACTTAACATCCAAATAAAACGTAAATTGAAAAAGAAATGTCCGTTTTATTGCTCAGATTCAACTTTGTTGATGGGCGCTATAACTCAACACCTGTGCTCACGGCGCCATCTTGTGCGCTCCGCTAGAACAGATGTTCTCGTGTGTCACACATGCACATTTGAGCGTTGTCTTTTCCTTTTAATGGTGGTGAACTGTTGAAAGTGCATACCACCACCTATTGCATGACACCAGCATGACAGCTGACAAATCTCTGGTGGATTGAGCTTAGGAGAGCCGATACGGATCAGTTATAAAAATGCTTGATCGTCCCCGATTCCGATCCTTGAGATCGGCTCGGGGCATCCATAGTCTATAATATATATATATATATTTGGACACAGGCCCAATTTTTATTATTTTAGCTGCTGACCAAAACATATTCAAGTTACGGTTATATAATGAATATGGACTTAAAGTGCACACTCTGAGCTTTAATTTGAGGGTAATCTCATCAAAACTGGAGGAAAGGTTAAGGAATTACAGCTCTTTACCTCTTTCCCCGCTAGGAAAGTTTAAGGAATTATAGCTCTTTAACGCTTTCCCCACCAGCGTTTTTGAAAAAAGTTGCCAGCCACCGCCAGAGTTTTTTAATATATATATTTTTTAATCAATACTTGAATGTAGGTAGGTTTCATAAAAAAGCAACATTTTGAACTGAGAAAATCGCATTTTTATCAAATACTGCATCTGGAAAATATTCAGTACTATTATCAAACCAAAGATTAGGCAGTTTTCATTTATATGCGGTTAGTGTTGATGATTGCATTATTTTTAATATGCATATACTTGCATATTGCATATACTTACATATGAGATCGCTTCTTTCTGCGACTTCCTGGTCTGTGTTCTTGGTTGGCACATTCTAGACTCATTCAGGAGATGAGTAGTAGCGCCCCCGAGTGTATAACAGTGAAAACACGGAATCCCGGAAATTGTGTTCGGCGGGTAAGCGTTGTCTCATGAATAACGGAAAATACTGTGTTTGGCGGAGAAAGGGTTATATACCTCCCCCTTTTTCAAGGGACCATAAGTAATTGGTCAATTGACTCAAAAGATGTTTCATGGACAGGTGTGGGCTATTCTTTCGTTATTTCTACATCAATTAAGCAGGTAAAAGGTCTGGAGTTGATTCTAAGTGTGCCATTTGCATTTGGAAGCTGTTGCTGTGAACCCACATCATGTGGTCAAAGGATCTCTCCATACACTGACAAATTCAGAGATGGCACCTGGTGGTGTGTTGGCGGCTCGTCTTGCTCCAGTTATTTTATTGTTTTTATTAGTGGTTTTGTGTGCTCTCCCTCAACTGAGCCAGTCTCTCTTAATGCCACTTTCCCCCCTGGCTTGTAAGACCGCTACCTGAGATACTTCGATCGACAGGGAATGCCAGTGTAAGGAGGAAACGCAAAAGGAAATGTGGATGTAGAGCGGGTGTGTCAGCTAAAACAAGTAGGTCCAGGATCGCTTTGGCCTCAAGGGCAGGTGATTTACGACTCCCTTGTCTTCATATGGTTTGTCCAGAGGTGCCAAGTGCCCTGCCTAGGCTTTTTCTGCCAAAATCGGTCTACCGCAAGAGAGGCTTGAACCTGGACAACTTGCGTTATTTGAGGAAAGATGATGATTGCGGAGGCACAAGTGCGTCGATCAGGAATGATTCGGTAAGGATGGCGCTAGTTAACGCCAGATCCCTTGCAAACAAGACATTTATCCTAAACGACTTTTACACATCAAATAATTTGGACTTTTTATTTATTGTGGAAACATGGATGAACGCTGTGGATTCCACTCCTATTGTGGAAGTAACTCCGACTATGTGTTGTTGTGTTTTTTTAGTTCACCCAGAGGCTCTGGTCGGGGTGGTGGCCTCGCCACTGTTTTTAATAAATGTTTTAAATGTCGATTATTGCTATCTATGACCTATCTGAGTTTTGAAACACAAGTAATGATGTTGGACTTTAAAAAAAACCACTGCTTTGTGTAAATGTGTATCGTCCACCTAAATACCACAAAGATTTTATTAGGGACTTTTCCAATTTCCTTTCTTATATTGTTCCTTTGTCTGATTCGATATTAATTGTTGGAGATTTTAATATTCATGTTTGTTGCCCTGGAAAACCTATGGTTGCAGAATTTTTAGAAATGTTGGACTCATTTAATCTGACTCAATCTGTGACGTGCAGCACTCATGAACATGGCCATTCTCTTGATCTTGTTTTGTCACTAGGAGTTTCTGTCTGCGATCTTGATGTCATGATTAATAGTTTTTCGGACACTGCCCAGTAGTATTCAACGTAAATCTTCCAAGTACATGTCATGCCCCCTCGTTGTCTGTTACATATTCTCATATTATTTCTCCTTCCACGACATCAGAATTTTTAAATGCCTATATTGCTGCACCATCAATCCCTTGGATTGAGCCTGCACCACCCTCTGCGGATCCAGTAGAATTAATCTCAACATTTAACTCTGTTTGCGCTAACATCATGGATTCTATTGCTCCATATAAGACGAAGGAAAAAAGACCCAATGTGCAACCTTTGTTGAATGAACAGACTAGAGCCCTAAGACAGGAATGTAGAAGAGCAGAAAGGAAGTGGAACAAAGACAAACTGCATATTTCCCTACAAATGCTGAGGAATAGTCTGATCAAATATCAAAAAGCTGTAAAGTACTATAAAGCAAGTTACTTTGCCAATATTATTGCCAATAATTCTCCAGGCGAATTATTCACCGTTATTAATAGACATCTTCGCCCCTGTACGAAATTGATCCTCACTCCCTCGTTAACAACTTGTAATTTATTTGCAAAATTTTTCATTGAAAAAATTAATGGGATCAGAGCTAATATTCTTACCTCTGTCGTTAATCTAGGTGAAACAGATGCAAAAGAACTTTGTTTTAATCAGTTTGAAACAGTGTCGCTTTCTGAAGTTCATGACATCATTTCTCATTTAAAGAGTTGAATTTTCCCTAATGACTCAGTTTCATTGCGCATTCTTAAGGACGGCTCTGATATTGTTGGTCCGAGTATTTTAACAATTGTTAATAGTAGTCTCTATAATGGGATTGTAACAGTTTGTCTTAAGCAAGCTATTATTGAGCCCATTTTAAAGAAAGGTAATTTGGACGGTTATGATTTATCAAATTACCGTCCAATATCAAAACTTCCCATCCTATCTAAGATATTGGAAAAAGTTGTCTTGAGACAGCTAACTACTTTTTTAACCAAGAATAATATCCTAGATTAATTCCAGTCTGGCTTTAGGTGTAGACAGTACTGAGTCAGCACTCTTACGGGTAGTGAATGATCTCTTACTCATAAGCGATGTAGGGAATTCTATTGGATCTTTCTGCAGCATTTGATACCATTGATTATTCAATTCTCTTGAACCGGCTAAAGCACTTTGTCGGAGTTCAAGGAACAGTTTATACATGGTTTGCATCTTATTTAGAGCAAAGATCTTTTACAGTAAAGCTTGATAATTGTTTTTCATACTCTGCGCATGTTACTAGTGGGGTACCTCAAGGGTCCATTCTGGGCCCTGTTTTGTTTGCATTATATATGCTCCCATTGGGAAGGATTTTTTAAAAATATGGTATTTATTATCACCTATACGCAACTGACACGCAGATTTATTTGCCCTTAAGACCTACTTCTAATGTTTCCTGTGTAACACTTTGTAGATGTCTAGATGAAGTGAAAGATTGGTTAGCTGATAATCTTGTTCAGTTGAATGAACGTAAAACAGAAATTATGGTTTTTGGTCGCACGGCCCTTAGCAAGGCTGAAAGTGTCATCCTAGGCCCTTGGGCTTGTTATATACAGGACAGAGTAAAGAATTTAGGAGTCATTTTTGATTCCTCGTTAAAATTTGATAATCAAATAAACACTGTAGTTCAATACACAATAGCGAAATTAAAATCATTCCTTTCAACTAGTGATTTAGAAAAGGTCGTCCATGCTTTCATCTTTTCCCGTTTAGATTATTGTAATGCTATTTATGTTGGGACCTGTCAGACGCATATTGCACGTCTCCAGCTAGTACAAAATGCCGCGGTTAGAATGCTCATGAAAGCTAAGAAGTTTGATCATATTAATCCACTGTTATCTTCATTAGGCTGGTTACCAGTGCACTACAGGATCCAATACAAAGTCTTGATTTATGTTTTTAAGGCATTACATGGAGCAGTGCCAGAATATTTGGTAGAGCTTGTTAAACCATATAATGCAAAAGTATCACTGAGATCCTCAAATAAATTGCTATTAATGATCCCAAGAGCGCATCTTAAATCTAAAGGTGACCTCGCTTTTGCTGTCTCTGGCCCAAGGTTATGGAACAGCCTTCCTTTCGAGGTTAGAGCATCCCTCATGTTAAGTACCTTCAAGTGCCGCTTAAAATCATACCTGTTCTCCCTGGCATTTTAACTCTTTACTGGGTTACTTATCTTGAACTTGTTGTCTTATTTTAATTATTTCTTTTCTTCTTTTTTTATATTATCTTAACTGTTTGTGATGTACAGCACTTTGGAGTTACTGTGTAGACTGTAAAGTGCTTTATAAATAAATACAAATACAAGTGAAACAGACAATTGTTAGGCTTCAAAAACAAAACAAATCCATTAGAGAGATAGCAGGAACATTAGGAGTGGTCAAATCAACAGTTTGGTACATTCTGAGAAAAAAAAAGAACACACCAGTGAGCTCAGCAACATAAAAAGGCCTGGGCGTCCATGGAGAACAACAGTGGTAGATGATCGGAGAATACTCTCCATGGTGAAGAAATACCCTTTTACAACATCCAGCCAAGTGAAGAACATTCTCCAGGAGGTAGGCGTGTTGCTGTCAAAGTCTACAATCAAGAGAAGACTTCACAAGAGTGAACACAGAGGGTTCACCACAAGGTGCAAACAAGGCCAAATTAGACTTTGCCCAAAAAAACATCTAAAAAAAGCCAGACCACTTCTGTAAAAGCATTCGCTGGATGGTTGAAATTAAGATCAACCTGTACCAGAATGACGGGAAGAAAAAAGTATGGAGAAGGCTTGGAACAGCTCATGATCCAAAGCATACAACATCATCTGTGATAGAGCAGTGTGATGGCATGAGCATGCATGGCTTCCGGTAGCACTGGGTTACTAGAGTTTAGTGATTACGTGATAGAGGACAGAAGCAGTCAGAAGAATTCTGAAGTGTATAGGGATATACTCTCTGCCCAGATTCAGTTAAATGGAGCAAAGTTGATTGGGAGACGCTTCATAGTACAAAAGGACGATGACCCAAAACACAGCAAAAGCAACCGAGGAGTTTTTGAAGGTAAAAAAGTGGAATATTCTGCAATGGACAAGTCAAGTGTATAAAAATAGTTGTAATTCCTAAGTATTTTGTTATATTTTTGTTCAACCCCTTGAATTAAAGCTAAAACATAAACTGTCCAAAATGACCCAAACTGCATAAAAATCTATCCCAAATTATACTAAAATATGCTAAAGTATTTTATGTATATAAACCATCAGTTGAATATAAAAGCACAAAACTGCCAATCTGGGACATATATCTATAATAGAAAACACTCTGCAGTGGTCACGCCACATGATATTTGGTTGCACCACATAATATTTTCAAATTCACTCAAAATTTACAAGGTTATAAAAAGGTTATATAACAAGGTATAAAAAGTTTTTTTGTTTTGTTTTGGTTTTTTTTCAAATTTGAAAGATAGTTACAAACCTGTTTGATGCTTCCATGGGTCCTTGGCAAATTGGCATATGATGCAACATCCTATCTTTGAATGGATTTCAACATAAAAGTCCCGAAATGGTAGTTTCTTGATGGTTGCACCACATGTTATTTCATAAAATGGACATCAGTGGACAAAGTTTGTTTGTATATTATGAACATGCATATATAAATACAAATACTTTGCAGTTTTATACAGGATTGCAAAACACTTTGGAAATCATGCCAAATAGTGCAGAAAATTAATCAGAATAAATTTAGGTTAATTTCAAAGATGTTTCCAAAACAGAATTTATGGCTGGACTGTCGCACCGCATGATATTTTGACACTTTGAATAACAGAAAAATTACAAATAACTAAGTTTTTTTTTTTTTTTTTTTTTGAGTACATACATTGGAGAGTTACTTCATATATATATATATATATATATATATATATATGGCATCTTTTTTATGAATTTAAGCCAATTCTTAATTGAAAAGAAATGCACCTGGACAGACAATTTAGGCGTCATGTCATTGACCTATATTTTAAATAACTTGGCAAAATTGGTACTTATCTGTTGTGTTCCACAGTTTGTCATCTGTGGTCCAGTTTATTGTGCCACAAGGAGTGTTCCTCTGCTTTTACTTCATTGTAGTTTTAGGTACCCCAACTCTATTTGGATGCACAGTGATATACACCCAGATGCTTTTCTGGAGGATGGTGACATTTTACAGGACTTCCTGACTTTATTGTAGAGAGGTTTTTATCTTGCACAGGCAAATTAAGCAATTAAAGTGATTTTTTTCCCTGTTTCTCCTCATTTTCCGTTTAGTGACTTGCAATGAGAAGTGATCTGCTCACTCTTCTTCTTCTCCCTTAGTCCAACATATACTGCAGCATCTGATAATAATGGATCTCTGTTGTCACTTAATGGTTTAAATGGCCTATTACTCTGATGGTTGACGGGAGCAATGTTGACAAAGTGGGTGAACTTAACATTGAATTTCAAAGAGCTCTAGATGAATTTTATCAAGTGCGTGAGTCTGTACAACTGATTTTATCTGATGATGTTAAAGAAAGTGAGAGGATTGACTGGTTTGAGCCAAAGAAAGTCACTTTTACTTAGTTCTTGAATGAGTTGGAGCTGTGGAAAAAGAAACAGTCCGATCCACAGAATCTGATTGATCCTGCTGATAGTGCATCGAATGTCTCAAGAAGTTCAAAAGGATCAAATAAATCTAGAACCAGTTCAATTCTGTCGGCTCGTGTGAAAATTATCCTATTAAATTTGGATAAGACAGAGATATTAAGAGATATACTAAGGTCGCAAAACTCTGGACTCTTGGTAGTTCCTAGAATAGCAAAGTCCACTAAAGGAGGTAGAGCTTTTTCACATTTGGCTCCCAAACTCTGGAATAGCCTTCCTGATAATGTTCGGGGGTTCAGACACACTCTCTCTGTTTAAATATAGATTAAAGACACATCTCTTTAGCCAAGCATTTACATAATATATCTCATAACCTTGTACTTCAGTTACATCTGATCAAATCACATTAACATTCTTTTGCTTGGGTTGAACACATTTTTTTTGCTGAGTTGGAACAGCAGCTGCTAATTTTTCTCTATTACCTTCTCTGTTTCTGCCACGGGATGCCAATAAGCGGTAACTAGGAATTACACAAGTTTCTGTCTGGATCCAGCCCTCACAAAGACCTGAGATGAGATGATGCCAACCCCTCAGAAGACCTCAGATGATGCCAACCCTCAGACAACATACAAAACTACCAAATTTTGCTATAAGTTTGATCGCAACATATAATCATTACTGTTAATAGTGTTCACCGTCTGTTTGATTACATGACATTAACTAACTGCTTGATTTTTTTACCATACATTTCTGCCATATGGACATCAACTTGAGATAGTCACCACTGATAAGCTATTACTAAATATAATGTAGAAACTTTAATTTTCTGTAAAGCTGCTTTGCAATGATTTGCATCGTGAAAAGTTGTATTATACAAATAAACTTGAATTGAATTGAATTGAAAATTGCAGCTAATAAAGCAGCTTTACTTGCTCGTGCTGAGGCTTTCAAAAAGAAACATGCGCTTGATTTGGAAAAGCCTCAGCTGGAATCCAAAATGGAAGCTCTTACATTGCAGTCTGAAATAGATGCTGCAAATGCAAATTAAAGGTGTTTGAGATTTCCAAAGCAAGTTCACTGCACAGTTCTCACTCATTTGCCAAATTAAGAGATGCTATGAACAAATATCTGGATAAAGCAGAAGAAAAATCGTCTTTGCTTATTGATTCTGAATCATCTCCTCTGCATTTTTACAAAGATTGGAACAACTGACAAAAAACAAGTGCAAATGATTGTTCATGGAACTAAAATTCCTTCAAGGCTTACTGCAGCTACAAATGCGATGTCACAAACTGACCAGCAGCATAATGCAGCTAGTAACTCCAACATTGCCAGGGTTGATCTTGATCCTGTTCTGCAAAGACAAAGCGATCTGACTGATTTACTTGTGACCCAGCCGAAACAAGCCTCGGTGTTTGAGTGGCTTGGAAGTAAGTGGGCTGGACAGCGACTACTTCACAGAACTGTCCGAAACTTTCACACAAATTTCAATTCCGGTCAGCCATGAGAATATTCCTAGGGAAGAGGACATAAAGAGATGGCCGTATCTGAAAGATGTTCGACTGTATTCCATAGAAGCAGATGTTGATCTGTTGATTGGGATCAATGTCCCAAAAGCGATGGAACCCTTGAGGATTATTAACAGCCAAAAGGATTGTCCCTATTTGGTCCAAACATGTTTAGGATGGCTAGTTAACGGTCCACTAAGTGGTAACTCATCCACAGATGTTCAGGGACGATTTGTCAACTCATCCACAGATGTTCAGGGACATTTGTGTCTTCTAACAGACTCTCAGTGGCTACTGGATGAATTACTCAAGGAACAGTATAATAATGAATTCCCAGAGCAAGCATATGATGAGAAAACTGAACTTTCTTTTGAGGATCGGAGATTCTTAGAAATTGTGAATAACTCTGTTGTTAAACGAGATGGTCATTACCAAATATGCCTTCCATTTTGCAAATCTGACATCATCCTGTCTGACAACAAAAAGTTTGCTGAACAATGAGCCCTAAGTATACTCAAGAGATTTAGGAAGGATGAAGCATTCTTATCAGACTACCGAGACTTTATTGCTGACATCCTAAAGAAGGGTTATGCAGAGAAAGTACCAGAAGAGGAGCTTGACAGAAATTATGGTAGAGTATGGTACATCCCCCATCATGGAGTCTACCATAAAAGGAAAAAGAAAATGTTGCAGGGTCCAGATCTCATGAATACCCTCTTAGGTGTAATCCTCCGGTTTCGCCAAGAATCTATAGCTGTGATGGCAGATGTTGAGGGTATGTTTCACCAAGTTAAGGTTCCTAAAGAGTTTCTTGACTTTTTGAGATTCCTGTGGTGGCCTAATGGTGATATCAGTCAACCACTGGAAGAGTTCAGAATGACTGTACATCTCTTTGGAGCTGTTTCTTCCCCCAGTTGTGCCAACTTTGCGCTAAGGAAGACAGCAGATGATAACGAAGGCAAAGTTGATCCAGAAGTTTTATCCACAATTCGCAAAAACTTTTATGTGGATGATTGCCTTAAGTCTGTCTCGGATGAAAACAAGCTGTTGTGTTGGTAAAGGAACTTATTGCAGTATGTGCTACTGGTGGATTTAAACTCAACAAATGGCGCAAAGTACTAGCCTCAATCCCTGAGGAGGACAGATCTGAAGAAGTGAGACATCTTGACTTGCGCAGAGATGACCTTCCTGTGGACAGCGCACTGGGACTTCAGTGGGATACAGAGTCCGATACCTTTCTCTTTAAAATAACTCTGAAACAATGACAGTTTACCAGAAGAGGTATTTTGTCAGTTACCAGTTCAGTCTATGGCCCGCTTGGATTTCTTGCTCCTGTAATGCGTCCAGCTAAAAGAATTGGACAAGAATTGTCCAGGATGAATTACAGATGGGATGAAGAAATTCCTGCAACCTTTGCACAAAAATGGGACAAGTGGCTAGAGGAGCTTAAGCTACTTTCAAATTTGAGCTTCAGTAGATGCTTCATACCCAACAATTTTGGGAAAATATGTAGTGCTCAATTACATCACTTCTGTGACTCTAGCGAAATTGGCTATGGTACGGCTAGCTATTTACGTCTTGCAGACATCAGTGGTTCTGTCCATGTTGTTTTTGTGATGGAGCAAGAGTAGCCCCACTAAAAGTGATTACTATCCCTAGACTCGAATTGGCAGCTGCAGTTCTTGCTGCAAAAGTTGACAATGATTAAGGCAACCAATCCTGCTGATGGTGCCTCCCGAGGTGTAAGGTCTAGCTCTTTTAAGAATGATGGAAGATGGCTGAAAGTATTTGAGAATATTTGAAAAGTCCTGCTGAAGACTGGCCTGAATTGCTTCAAGAATCGCTTTGCATTTCAGACATTGATCCAGAGAGGAAGCGAACAACTGCTGTTTTTACTATCACAACTGCTATTTCAACTCCATTCAGTAAGCTAATAGAGCATTTTTCATCATGGGAGAAATTGCGAAGAGCAGCTGCATGGCTGTTGAAATGTAGGAATATGCTCCTGTACTTGAGTCAGAAGCATAAAGAAGCAGTAACTGACTTTCTACAACATTCCAAAGCTCAAGAAATACTTGATGACCACATGGTTAAAATCAAATCCCAGCTTGGTGCCCAAACTCTCTCAGTAAAAGATATTGTGCTTGCTGAAGAATCTCTTGTTTATGTTCAACAACAGAGCTTTCAAGATGAAATAACTTTGCTGATCAAAGGTCATGCTGTGAAAACAAGTAGCAGGATATACAAGTTGGATCCGATCTTAGACAATGGCATCTTAAGAGTTGGCGGAAGGTTGAGCAGGATGGCATTAGTCATTTGTGTAAACTACTAATGGACCATATTCACAATATTTCAGGTCATTGTGGTAGAAGTCAACTACTTGGTAAACTCCACAAAAAATACTGGATTACCAGAGGTTGCCTATTCTGTAAACGTTGGCATGGATCCGCAATTGAACAAAAGATGGCAGACTTACCCCTGAATCGAATCACTCCTGATTTACCACCCTTCAGTCATGTTGGAATCGATTATTTTGGTCCCATTGAAGTGAAGAGGGGGAGAGCCCATGTCAAAAGATATGGAGTGATATTTACCTGTTTTAATAGTAGAGCTGTTCATCTTGAAATGGCCTATTTGCTGAACACAGATTCCTGTATTTGTGGTCTCAGAAGATTTATGTGTAGAAGGGGTCAAGTCAAGGAGATCATTTTGGACAATGGAACCAATTTCATTGGGGTAGAGCGAGAATTGAGAGAGGCAATTGCTGACATCAGCCAAGAGAGAATGTGAAGTGGACTTTTAATCCCTCTTGTGTATGGGAACGTATCATTCGAATTCTCAAAAAGATTCTATACTCCGTCCTGAGACAGCAAACCCTTGATGATGAAGGCGTACAGACTGCTTTGTGTGAAGTGGAAGCCATACTCAATGATCGTCCAATTACTACAGTTTCAGAGGATGCTAAAGATCCAGAAGCCTTAACACCTAATCACTTGCTTCAGATGAAAGGAGTTCCTGTTTAGACTCCCAGGATTTTTCAGAAGGATGACATCTATTCCAGAAGAAGATGGAAAAATGTACAGTACATCTGCGACCTTTTCTGGAAACGATGGATTAGAGAATACCCCCCACTAATGCAGGAGTGGAATAAAGATAAACAAAACCTTAAAACAGGCGATATTGTTCTCATTATCGACAATGCTTCACCGCGGAATTCTTGGCATTAAGGCTGAATTTTGGAGATATTCCCGGACAGCAAAGGGTATGTACGCAGAGTTAAAGTGAGAATAAAAAACAGTATTCTGGAGAGACCTATTACCAAATTATGCTGCCTAAAAGACACGTCATGAGAATCCAAAGAAACCAACCAGAAGACTGAGATTTTGGCCAATTTTTTTAATTTTTTTAATTTTTCTTTCCTTTTTATCACTCCCTTTTGAAATAATTATTGTAATTGTCACAAGATGACAATTAGGGGCCGGAATGTTGGAGCCATATATTTTTCTATTTTCATATTTTGGACTGAATGGACTGATTTAATAATTTGAATAATTTGAATTAAGTATGTTTGATGATTATTATTTGTGTATTATTTCTGTTTATTTGAGTATTTGCTTTGAATGTTATGAATTTGTGAATGGAGACTCTTATTATATCATTGCAATGACGCATTTAGATAGGTAAGGAAGTTGGTGGGGGAGTAAGGGGAAGCGGATACAATTTTCAGACCGTGTGTCACGTGGGTGTATGTTTGCTGATCACTAGCAGTAAAACTTTGACTGAACTGTTGATTTTATGGATTGCTTGGCAAAAATAAATGATTAAGAAGTGATGCTACGGACTCACGCATCAATTGTTCACCCCTACCTGGATAGTGGCCTTTATCTCAAGTTTGCTACTATAACAGGAGTAAAAACAAAGCTAAATTAGTGAAAGTTCTGAGTAGGGCTGTCACTAACGATTATTTTGGTAATGGAGTAATCTGATAATTAAAGAGCCCTATGAAAACACAGATGGAATCATGGAATCCAGTCATACAGAATTGACTGTATAACACGGAATGTCACAGAATTTGCTAAATTTTGGATGGATAAATCAAAAGTAGGCAAGTACACTTAAATCACAACATATGGACTAGTGTCTGTGAATATAAGACACAAAACTGCAAAAGTACTATATAAATATGAATCCTGCTTGTTCTGTGTTTCTCTGTATGAATGAATGGCGCAGATGTATGGTTTCATTTATTATACACATGCTGAAATGCCTGTGATGCTTGCAATGTTTTCAGCCTCTGTTGCCTTAATATATGAGTACATGAACTCATGAACATGATCTCTAGAACTTCTCTGAGAGTCACTTCATGAGCATGTTACTGTTTAATTTGAGAAAAAACTATCATCATATCATATAGTCTACAAACAGAAACTTGAAGGTCTTCACAGCAACCCGTCAAAATAAAAGTTCTGTCAGGACCACTATTGTCAAAATGATAGATACTTAGCATAAAGTTTGGTTTGGCTGTATGGTTCTGTTCTGGGCAAAAACTCCTTGCCCATCCATGCAGCCTGTCATGAATGAGCAGGGAGAGCAGCAATAATAACCCCCTAGGGTAAACAGAACAAGGCATATATCATTAATGTACTTAATGATATTTTAAGTGTAACACATAATTCAAGATAAAGGAGTCTGATTCAGCAAGGAATATCAGAAAGCCAAGTCCTGATTGTGGCGAAAGGAGGAGTTGGGGATGGAGGAGGGTAATTTGCTCCTGAGCAAGTGGAAAAAGCTTCGGAATAATACTGAATAGAGCTTATATAGGAATGCTGTGATAGGTGTCGTATTCCTATAGGTAGATGTGATCAGCTGAGAATCAGCTGATGCGAGCATGACTCACGTGACCTGCCAGAACTAACGCTAACCCTTAATTTCAGGTTAACTTAAACTGCAACAGAAATGCATTACTTAATGTGATGATAGTACTGCTACTACTAATACAATTTGTATAAACATTATTTTTAAGGAGTATTTACCAGAGTATTTACCATTAGAATTTATTTAGCAGAAAATGTGAATACACAGTATTTCTGGAAAAAAAAAGAAAGAAAGAAAGAAAATACTTTTTTTTTTTTTTTTTTGGTGAAATTTATTAATTGGCCATGCTTTTGATTATTAAGATTTAATGAAATCATTGAAATTGAGTCCAGAAAAGTAATGGAAAACATAGAATTTGGTAAAAATAAAACTGAATTTGAGGGAAATAAAAACAAACACATTTCATAGGGCCTTAAAAATTAAATTTTTCTTAAACTTTTAATAAATTACTGTTAAATTGTGTAAGTTTCAAGATTTCAATATATTAGACATGGTTTTTGATTAATACAATTTAATTTAACCATTAAAACAGAGTATAGAAAATTAAAATGCAAAAAAAAAAACAATCCTGAAAAATTTTAACGGAAAAAATGAGTTTTGAAAAAAAACAAAAACAAAACAAATGGATTTCATAGGGCCCTATAATTATTTATATATATGTATATATATGTGTATTATTATTATTATTATTATTTTTTTTTCTGGTAATAAAAATAGACCTAAGTGAATAATAACCTTTAAAATTACATAAAATACATATATAATAGCAATGAGGCAATAATTAGTTAAAATAAATTAGTAATAATTAGTTCAAGTAAAGTATCAAAAGCAGGTAATCATATGGTTTTTGTTAATAAAATGGTTAAAATATATAATGTATTATAAAAAAAAATAGAGCTAATGTACATTACACATTATAACAATTGCCTGCAGAGAGTTTTTCACTTTGTGAACTAAGGGTGTACTCACACTAGGCATGATTGTCCCTCTTCTCCACTCCCCCACTGGCCTGCACTCACATTGCACTTTACGTTCCGGGCTGGAGCATACTTGCGTCATTATGAATGAATAAATGAAGGAATGAATGAGGCATTTATATAGCGCTTTATTGTGTATCACTGTACACTGAAGGCACTTTACAATCACCTATAGCGTAGGTGTATAAATGATTTACCTTACAAATCTGATGAAATGGCACACTCTGCATTCCCAGATGAATGTTATAATAAACACAAAATCACAACAATATGCAGAAATCGAATTTGAGATGCTCCACACATGTAAATGATAACAGATTGTGTGTAGCAGCATTTACTGTGAACCAAGTCGCTCTGACACACACATATGTTCCTAACCTGTAATGACAGGGCATATATTAAACCATATTTAATTGAATCATAACGTTTGTGAATTCACAATAGCGCTATGCTTTATTAAATAAGTTTCTCACACGGTTTAATAATGCATTTCGTGGATTTTCGTCAATGGAATGCTCCACTTCCAGATTTTGCCAATTACTCAATACGTGAACTTGATTGCTCAAAATATAATCAAGGATTTTTTAAAATTGAGTACTTGAATTGAATCGAGGAATCATGACAGCACTACTATTTTCGTTGATGAAATACAACAAAAACAGGAACTTGTGTCTAAAATAGAAGTCAGTTAATATTAACTTCTTGTTTATTGGATTGTTTCATAAAATCAACATCACATTTGCAATCATACTTATTTTTGGAGAAAAAAAACCTACTCTTTGTTTGATCATATCAGATGTTATAAATATAAAACGCATATAAAAGTGTTTTAATAAACTAAATCACGCAGTGAAAGCATGAACTCTAATGTCAGACTCTGTCGCAGTCTAACCTACATCTCATAGTGTATGCGTGCACTCTGTGTGTGTTTTTGTTTGTTTTTTTGCGATATACTCGATAATGTCAAATTCGCATATAGTTTAAACAACAATTACGATATTATCGTAGACTATACATATCACACACCCCTAGGTGGGATCCATATTTTTGCAAGTTTATACTTTTTTTTTTTTTTTGACTGAAATGGATTTTATTTATTAGACTCTTGCCAAGAAGACCACAAAGACATGCATGAGTGTGCTCGCCTGTGTTTGTAAATGGTTGCTTGCAGCATTTATTCATCCGTGTTTTAAATTGTCACCGTTTTGATTATTCAGGAAACAAGGACACTTGCAGAGATTGCTAAGGCTGAGTTAGATGGCACTATGCTGGGGAACAGACCAATTCGTATTCGTTTTGCCACACACGGGGCTGCACTCACAGTACGAAACCTGTCTCCAGTGGTGTCAAATGAGCTGCTGGAACAGGCCTTCTCACAGTTCGGACCAGTTGAGCGGGGAGTTGTGGTGGTTGATGACCGAGGCCGACCCACAGGGAAGGGGATTGTGGAGTTTGCCAATAAGCCTGCTGCCAGGAAAGCCTTGGACCGCTGTGCAGATGGAGCCCTTTTGCTTACAATGTAATAACTTTCATTTTCTCAGTATGATCTGTGTAGATTAGTGATAAACCTATCAGATAAGAGAATATTTAAGTTACTGGTCTTTATGCCATGTCAAAATATTATTTTTTTCACATAGTTTTTTTATCCTTCAGGTCCCCTCGTCCAGTCATTATTGAGCCAACAGAACAGTTTGATGATGAAGATGGGCTGCCAGAAAAGCTGTTGCAAAAATCAGCACAGTATCACAAGTATGTCAACAAGACCATTTATATTAATTGTATTCTGAATTTTGACAGCATAACTAAGGAGAAAAAAAATAATGTCTCAGTGGCATTTTAAATTAGCCATAAATTAACCACAGCAATCTGCAATACAGAGAAAGGGAGTACCAACCACGCTTTGCACAGCCAGGCACCTTTGAATTTGAGTACTCATCTCGCTGGAAGGCTTTGGATGAGATGGAGAAACAGCAGAGGGAACAAGTCGAACGGAACATACAAGAGGCAAAGGAGAAATTGGAGGCTGAAATGGAGGCCGCCAAACATGAACATCAACTCATGATGATGAGACAAGGTAGTATGCAGCTATAAGAGTCATTTACAATATTTTGAGGGAAATACTTAAGTATTTGGATATAATGAAGTTTTTGTGCTTGAAAAAACAGCTATGCATTGTTTCAATTATATTGATACTGTGATGAAAACAGACAAGATTGGACAATGAGTGTTATACCACATTGTTGTGTCTCATTTCCCTCCTTCAGGGAACAGTACTAATGTTCTGAACTTTGTCAGTGTTAATATTTGTGGACTTATATTAACAGATCTAATGAGACGTCAAGAGGAACTGCGCCGCTTGGAGGAGCTCAGGAATCAGGAGCTGCAGAAACGCAAGCAGATTGAAATGAGGTGTGCTTTTGTCTGAAAGAGTAAATATTTATGTAGGCTATGCCAGTGATTCTCACCTGGTATGACCATGGGACCCACATTTTCCCATGGTCATCAACCCGCATCAACCCATTTATACCAGTCAAAAGTTTTTGAACAGTAAGATTTTTAATGTTTTTTAAAGAATTCTCTTCTGCTCACCAAGCCTGCATTTATTTGATCCAAAATACAGCAAAAGCAGTAATATTGTGAAATATTTTTTACTATTTAAAATTACTGCTTTCTATTTGAAAATATTTTAAAATATAATTTATTCCTGTGATCAAAGTTAAATTTTCAGCAGCATTACTCCAGTCTTCAGTGTCACATGATCGTTCAGAAATCATTCTAATATGCTGATTTGCCGTTCAAAAAACATTTCTTCTTCTTATCAGTATTTAAAATAGTTAAGTATATATATTTTTTAGGATTTTTTGATGAATAGAAAGATCCAAAGATCAGCATTTATCTGAAATAAAAAGCTTTTGTAACATTATATACTATACCATTCAAAAGCTGCTTTTTTGGGGGAAAAAAATGTAGAAATTACTTTCATATTTAATTAAATATTTTTATATAGCAAGGATGCTTTAAATTGATAAAAAGGGACGATAAAGACATTTATAATGTTACAAAAGATTTCTATTTCAGATAAATGCTGTTCTTCTAAACTTTCTATTCATCAGAGTATATATATATCAGTCCCTCCAGAAAAACGCGATTATGCGATCGCATGATTCCATGCATAATCAGCCAAAGTCCGCATATTTATGCGGGGGACGCAT
>JAFVLL020029034.1:8074-38957 GCA_021397915.2 Tor tambroides | reverse complement strand
TATTATGTTTATTGTTCTTTAATTCTAACATTATAACATGAATTGCAGTGAAACTGTTATACAGTTGAATTTATTTATACCATAGTCCAGTGTTTACCACAGACTTGCACTCTATTTGTGGCGGCATGTATATGCAAATTCATTCTCTGCCAGCAGGAGGTGCTGTTGGAGTGGTAGAGATCAAGGTTTTCCTGGTAACCGCTGTGCACAAAGCAGCGCTCTGCTCATAAACCCTGCTTTTATCAGACATTACATGCAAGATGAAATGAAAATGACATCCAAAATTTTTATGAAGACAGTCCGCTTCCTTCAGAAATGCAGTGATATAAAAACACCCACTTTTCAATTTTGAAATGTGCAGTGCTCATGTTTATTCAAAGAAGTCAAAGCCTTTTGGAAAATCTAATTGTGGCGGTCAGTTTTGATATTGTGGCGGGCACCACAAATCAATGTATGGGAAACACTGTAGTCTCATAATTGAAGTGTAAATTCTGCAGATTACATCATTGTCCAGTATTGTACTGTCAGCAATTAATAAAAATGTTTTCATAATTGTAACATACATATTTACATACATAATTATTCAGGTGCATGTGTAATAACTTGCAAAAACTTGACGCTTACAGCAGCACTTCTTCTTCGTCATCGTCGTCTTGTCTGATGCACTCAACCAAGCGTTCTAACCATGACCTCTCCCCTCTCCACCCCCCAACCATTCGAATTTCCGTAGGCAGGAAATATTTTAATGATATTCTAATCACGCTTTGTGACATCACAAATCCCGGAAAACAATGCTGTAGTCCAAATGAGCCATTCGTTGTAGTTCTTGAAAAGGCTTTTTTTTTTTAAACAATATATCTCCCTTTGGAGTGGACTTTGAGATTTGTAACTTTGTAGATCTTTTTTTATGGCCAAACATACACACTACACACTGACTCAAATTCAAAAAAATAAAAAGCATAATAGGACCCCTTCAAAAAAAAATACACACAAAAGTACCTTCCCCTTTTACATACACATACACATAAATACTGATGAATAAGCAGCCTATAATGTAAGGCTAATAAAAAGCAGTCCCAAACTAGTTTAATATTACTTCAGTAAAAGTTTTAAAGTATGTTGTATTTATTGTACTTAAGTATGAAAAGTATTTTTAAATATTAAACATACTTAATTATTGAAAGTAAAAGTACAAGTAAAAGCAAAATAGTAAAGGAGCAAATGAATATAAAAAAAAAATATTTATACACAGTTTGACCCGGTCCATGTACTTTTGTGTCCATTCATTTTTCGTTTTTTAACCCAGAAATGAAATACGGAAAATGCGGTTTCTTCTTTAATGGTTCAAACACTGATGAATAAGCAGGCACTAACTAATTTTCATTATTCAAAATTCCTATTTCATTAAAAATCATAAAAATTATATAAAGCTTGTTTTTTTAATGTATAGGCTGTAAATGCTAAGATTAATTTCTACCTTTTTTAGCGTTTCTATACAGACACTAGTGCCCTCTTGCGCTACTGATGTGGCTACCATAACTGCTTAATGAAAACTTTTAGCTTCAATATTTTTATGATCTTAATTTTTCACACCTAGAAACGTATGAAATACTCATTAGATAGCCCATTTCTTTGCAAATAACTGTATCCTGGGCAAGTTCTACGGGAGTGCTAGAGGGAACAAAATGAAAGCAAGAGAAGGTCAGTTAAAGCAAAGACAAGGGACTTTGGTTAAAGCTAGAAGTAGGATAACTGACATTTTCTGTTGATTTCCTGAGTGGCCATGCTTTTAAGTTAAAATCAACTCCAAACCACAGTTTTGTTCAGTGCTGCAAAATCGGAAGTCTCTCATTATAACAAACAAAGTGTAACATGATGTAAATAAAAGATTCATTGTGCAGTGTAGAGCTTCATTGATTATAACGGATTTTTGTGAGATAGCGATAAAATGAAATGAATTACAGCTTTATAATTATTATAGGGAGTGCAGAGCACTCTGTGCACTTTCTTGGCTAATCCATTCAGAATTTTAATTTTAAGTTTTGTTTGTCATGATGCTATTGGACCAGTACAGCTGCAAGCTGCAAAATTTCGGGAGTGACATCCGCATATAAATGCGGCATTTAGGCTATGCGGATGCCACTATCAATGAACAGGGCACTGATTTCAGAAGCACCCTCAGTGATTTGATTCAGGAAGTAGGCCTGCCTGTATCTGGAGATTATAACTTTATAAATTTCTAGATTATATTTCTATATTTATCCCATATATTAAACCGCGTGTAGAGCTCTAACATGATGTACTGTACGTGCTTTGAGCGACCATGCATGCACACAAAATTGACAAAATTATATCCCAGTATATAATTTCATGACGATAAAGTTCCCAGGATTCTGCTGTCTATTTTGAAAACCATATTTGTTTTAAGTCTCTGCATTGTTCCAAAGACTCTAGTTCTCAACTGAACGTGCGGGAGAAGCATTACTAAATGTTCCCAAAGAAAACCTGTTAAAATCAACATTTTTCTATATTAATTTATGCATTTTTTAAATGTTTATTAAAAGTGCAAAAATTCATAAACAAAAATCTGAAAAGAAGTCAATATTTTACTTTTTCGGGTAACATTTTGTGTGTACGATTCTAATTTAAATTTTGGTTTTCAGCATAGCATTTAAAAATGCAATAACCATTCTTTTTTCATTTTTCATTTCATCTGGGTTAAAAAACGAATGGACGCAAAAGTACAAGGACCCTTTTGCTGTATGTTTTGGGTCATCATCCATTTGTACTATGAAGCGCCGCCCAATCAACTCCAATCAACCTTGTGGTGAACACACTGTATTTGCTCTCGTGAAGTCTTCTCTTGATTGTAGACTTTGACAATGACACACCTACCTCATGGAGAGTGTTCTTAACTTCACTGGATGTTGTGAAAGGGTTTTTCTTTACCATGGAGAGGATTGTCCGATCATCCACTACTGTTGTCTTCCATGGACGTCCAGGCCTCTTAATGTTGCTGAGCTCACTAGTGTGTTCTTTTTTTTTTTTTTTTTCTCAGAATGTACCAAACTGTTGATTTGGCCACTCCTAATGTTCCTGCTATCTCTGTAATGGATTTTTTCTTTTGAAGCCTAACAATTGTCCGTTTCACTTGTATGCAGAGCTCCTTTGACTGCATGATGTGGGTTCACAGCAACAGCTTCCAAATGCAAATGGCACACTTAGAATCAACTCCAGACCTTTTACCTGCTTAATTGATGCATCAATAACTCCAATCGGCCCTAACTTTCTTTCTTGATACGAGTCCTGGCCTTAACATATCTAAAGGCCAGTATTCAGATATATTCATAGCGCCACCTATTGGCAGCAGAATATGTCATGCTTTACACTAACTCAAACATAACATGTTCAATCTGCACCAGAGTTCACGTTTGATAAAATCCTGGTCTGAAGACATCTACATACCAATATTCAGTTATAGTCATAGCACCACCAGCTGGCAGCAGGAAGTTTGGCACATATTTCTGCTATATTTACCACTTTAAATGCATATTTCCCACCATTCGCTGTGTTTCCTAAAGCCACCGGGTGGTGGCGAGCCCGCGTGTGAGGGCTCTTTCAACGCTGCTTGCAGCTTTAATTAGGGCCCAAGCACAGATGGTGCAAGTGGAATTGCTATTGGAATTGCTCCGTTTCTTCTTCTTCCGATTCTTCTTCTCCAAAATTAATTGTTTTTTGAGGGCCTAAACATGCTCAAACTCATAAAACTTTGCACACGCCTCAGAAGTAGTGAAAATTTACATCGATAAGAGTGCTGGCCTGATAACATCTAAAGGCCAATATTCCATTACAATCATAGCGTCACCTACTGACAACAGGAAATGGCTTGTTTTTCACTAACTTAAATATACAATGTCCAATCTGCCCCAAACTTAAGATGTTTGATAAGAGTCCTAGCCTGAAGACATCTAAAGGCCAATATTCAGTTACAATCATAGCGCCACCTGCTGGCAACAGGATATGCCATGTTTAACACTAACGCAAACATACCATGTTCAGTCTGCACCAGACTTCACGTTTGCTAGATGTTCTGGCCTGAAGACATATACACATCAATATTCAATTATAGTCATAGCACCACTTTAAGTGTATATTGCCCACTGTTCACTGTTTTCCTAAAGCCACTGGGTGGGAGTGAGCCCGGGTGCAAGGGCCTTTTCAACGTGCCCTTTGTCTCTCAGGTGTGAATCACTAAATATTCATGGCCGTTGTCACTCCCACTCACATATGGCTATTCTAACACAAATCATGAATATTGGCCTTTAGATGTCTTCAGGCCAGGACTCTTACCAAATATGTGAAGTTTGGCAGATTGGACATTGCATGTTTAAGTTGGTGCAAACTAAGATATTTTCTGTTGCCTACAGGTGGCACTATGATTACAAGTGAATATTGGCCTTTATATGTCTTCAGGCCAGGACTCTTATCAAACGTGTGAAGTTTTGGGCAAACTGTTGTAAGGAATTAGGTCAAGTTCAAAGGGAATTGAATCCGAAGATTCGGAAACAACTTGATTAAAACTGATTCAAAATCGATAGTTTACACTTTATCAACTATTCCTCCAGCGAAACGTTAAAATCAGTATATCATAACAGTTTTGATATTTATATTATTGCCTTGGCCAAAGATCATAATACATGCTAGCAATATTTTCATTAACTTTGAGCTAGGTAAACAAGATCTGGGCATGAGGCTAACTATATGAACACATAACACGCTAACACGCTGAGCTACGCTAAGATACATGAAACTACACTACTAAAAGCACACACGCACACATACACACACTCAAAAAAATATTTAGGTCCAATTCTTAAGATTTATGTATTTCAATTGCATATAAAATTTCCATCCATTTTGATTACATATTTTTAACTTAAACTAATAAACTTTATGTGATGCAAATTTGCCAACCTTATGTAAATGAAACAAGTAATAAGACTTATGTAATAGTACCAATAAATCCAATTTGTTTTAAGTGCATAAGAGACACTTATATGTATTATTATGTAATAAACCCAATGTATTTAAAATGCATCACATTTACATAATTTTTATCAATAAACCTAACGTATTTCACATATTTAATCCTACCCCACCCAATCACACTGTGCTACAACAAAATCTAACTACAACACAAAAAAGAACAGCAAGACCACTTGTTACATTATATCAATTTATTAATGCTTCAAAGCATTTGGGTATGAGCTAGCAAGACATACTTCAGAGTGTTCATACACACACACAGTTCAGGAAATGAGAATTACGCTTTTGAATGGAGTCCCAAAAGTCTAGTATTTACTGCTAGTTCTTGACCCACAACCTAGGAAAATCATCAAAGCAGAGATTTGGCTTATCTTTAGCTTCTTGAAGGGGTCATCGGATGCCCATTTTCCACAAGTTAATATGATTCTGTAGGGTCTTAATGAAAAGTGTATAACATATTTTGGTTAAAATTTCTCAATGGTAGTGTAAAAAATGCCCTTTTTACCCTGTCAAAATCAGCTCTGTTTTCAGCAAGCTTTTTTAAGTCCATGTCGCTTTAAATGCTAATGAGCTCTGCTGACCCCGCCCCTCTCTTCCGTGGGGTGACGAGCAGACTGTAAACTTCAGCCGCGAAACTGGCTAACTAGCACATTATTAGGAAAGGCGATTTGCAAAGATTCGTAAAAAACACTTATATTCACTTTTGTAGATGAAGCTGGATCACGAATGATTCGCGTGAATAATAGACGCATTTAGGCAGATCGGGATTGGCGCATTCCCTTCAAAAACGAAAGTAACGTTAATCCTCTGCATCTTCAGCAGCTCAGATGTTGGGAGTAAATGATGTCTGCTATGTTCATTATTACATCCAACAACAAAACACCTCAATCACTTAATCGGAGACATTCTTGTTTTCTCCTGCACCGGAGTCGACACAATGGCGGACAGCTCACAGCTCACTCAGGGCGGGTCTATGGTAAGACGGCCTTGTCAATCAACTATCGTGGGAGCGGCATGTGCAGAACTACATCATTCTGACAGGAATCTCAGAACAGCCTGATTTGAGAAAGGGGATTTTAAAATGGGGATTTAAAAAAAAAAAAACCCTGGGTGGATTTTTATCATTATAGGATGTATTTGTACACACACTTCCAACACACATTTATGTTCAGACTACTTGTAAAGTGAATTTTGCATCTGATGACCCCTTTAAGAAGATTTTGCACCAGTTTTCAGCAAGGAGAAAATTTTGTCTGTTACTTGCGTTTTGCGCTGAAAGCGGGGTTTCCCTCAGTGGCTTGTCTCAGCAGAGGGTATCACGGCTTGGCTGATTGGTTGGTTCTTGGATTATGTCTTCGGGAGGCACTTGATGATTGGGTGTTGCTGACCGGATAGAGCTTCAGGTTGGCAGTTGCTTGGTTATGCAGTGTGACGCGCTACAAGTTCTTCTGAGAGTCTTGAGTTGAGAGATGCAAAGACTTTGAAGATTTCAGAATCAGATCAGAATCAGAATTGGCTTTATTGCCAGGTATGTTTGCACATACAAGGAATTTGTTTTGGTGACAGAAGCTCCACAGTGCGACAGAATGAAAGTGACAAGACGACACAGAAAATGAAAATAATAATATACAAAATAGACTATTTAGTATGTACAGGTATGTTAGGTGCAAATTTGAAATGTAATAAGTATGTGTGTTAAATAAATGTATGATAGTGTTGTGTGTTTTTGTGTTTATTGTTGTGTTCAAATGTTCATGAGATGGATTGCCTGAGGGAAGAAACTGTTCCTGTGCCTGGCCGTTCTGGTGCTCAGAGCTCTGTAGCATCGACCAGATGGCAACACTTCAAAGAGGGAGTGTCCTGGATGTGAGGGGTCCAGAGTGATTTTACCAGCCCTTTTGCTCACTCTGGATAAGTACAGTTCTTGTAGACTGGGGAGGGTTGTACCAATGATTCGCTTAGCAGTCCGGACTACCCTCTGTAGTCTTCTGAGGTCAGATTTGGTATTTTATTGAAGTGCAGAGGACGGATTCAATGATGGCGGAGTAGAACTGTTTCAGCAGCTCCTGTGGCAGGTTGAACTTCCTCAGCTGGCAAAGGAAGTACAACCTCTGCTGGGCCTTTTTGACAATAGAGTCTATGTGAATGTCCCACTTCAGGTCCTGAGAGATGGTGCTGCCCAGGAATCTGAATGACTCCACTGTTGTTACAGTGCTGTTCATGATGGTGAGTGGGGGGAGAGCAGGGGGTTTCTCCTGAAGTCCACGATCATCTCCACTGTTTTGAGCGTGTTGAGCTCCAGGTTGTTAAGACTGCACCAGACAGCCAGCTCTTTAACCTCCTGTCTGTAAGCAGACTCGTCACCGTCCTGAATGAGGCCGATGACTGTGGTGTCATCTGCAAACTTCAGGAGCTTGACAGAGGGGTCTTTAGATGTGCAGTCATTGGTGTAGAGGGAGAAGTGCAGTGGAGAGAGAACGCAGCCCTAAGGAGCTCCAGTGCTGATAATAAGGGTGTTGGATGTGTATTTTCCCAGCCTCACTAGCTGCTGCCTGTCTGTCAGGAAGCTGGTGATCCATTGACAGACAGATTTGGGCACGGAGAGCTGAGTTAATTTGGGCTGGAGGAGTGATGGGATGATCGTGTTAAAAACTGAGCTGAAGTCCACAAACAGGAACTTCACATAAGTCCCTGGTCTGTCCAGATGCTGCAGGATGAAGTGCAGTCCCATGTTGACTGTCTCATCCACAGACCTGTTTGCTCTGTAGACAAACTGCAGGGGGTCCAGTAAGGGTCCAGTGATGTCCTTCAGATAAGCCAAAACCAGTTTTTCTGCAGTCACAAAGCTTCAACGGAATGTGTTCGGAGTTCTGGATGACAGGAACGCTAGTTGCGCGTTGGAGTAAGAATTTCAGGCCGCTCAAGCGGTTCAAGCTATTTGGGCGATTCCAGCAATTCAAGCAACAAATTACTCCAGTCACTGTGGTTTTAAGTGAGCCGCTTAAGTCCGTCCCACGAAGCAGTGTTCCAATCAGATGTTGCTGCAGGGCAGGGCCACGCCCCGTATTACTAGTCTTTGTGCATAAATTAGCATAATGCTCCGTCTATCTCGTGGAGAACATCTCTGTGAGATTTTGTTAATAACTTCAATAAAGTGCTGTAAGGCAAGTACTGTATATAATACCAACTTTTCATTCACGTCAATGTTCTGCAAATATCATGACCATTCCTTTAGCACCAAACTTCTAATATCAAGCATACCAGTAGCATGAGTTAATATCTTTGTCTACAAAAAGGGGTATAAAAACATATGCTAAACTTCACAGAAAAACTTTGCATAAAATACATTCCCCCGGTTTCACAGACAAGTCTTAAGCCTAATCCCAGACTAAAATCTAAGTCTGAGCTGTTTCAATTAAAATAAACTTTCTCTGACTGACCTTAATATATATCAGTGCCTTTATTTTGTCTCAAAATGCACACCAGTAATGTTTTTTCTAAGGCACGTTTATGAAAATTACTTAAATGTCCTAATTGAACTATGGCCTAATCCTGGCTTAGTCCAAGCTCTGTCTGTGAAACAAGGCCATTATTCATGAATATAGTTGCCCTAATGTCAATGCTCTAAATGACTGTCTTTTAAGGGGACCTATTATGCCCCTTTTTACAAGACGTAAAATAAGTCTCTGATGTCCCCAGAGCGTATATGTGAAGTTTTAGCTCAATATACCCCACAGATAAATTTTTACAGCTTGTTAAAATTGCCATTTTTAGGGTGTGAGCCAAAACGTGCTGTTTTGAGTGTGCTGCTTTAAATGCGAGTGAGCTGTTGCTCCCGGAGAAGAGGGTGGAGCTTCAAGAGCTCAAGCTCCTCATTAGCAGTGCTAGCCTTTGCAAATAAACATTCCCCTATTAATACAAGCCTGTTATCTTTACAGAAAACTACTCCGTTTCAAAGTCAGTCATCTGATTATACAGGTGCATTTCAATAAATTAGAATGTCGTGGAAAAGTTAATTTATTTCAGTAATTCAACTCAAATTGTGAAACTTGTGTATTAAATAAATTCAGTGCACACAGACTGAAGTAGTTTAAGTCTTTGGTTCTTTTAATTGTGATGATTTAGGCTCACATTTAACAAAAACCCTCAACAAATTAGAATACTTCATAAGACAAATAAAAAATTTTTTTAGGGAATTGTTGGCCCTCTGGAAAGTATGTTCATTTACTCTATATGTACTCAATACTTAGTAGGGGTTCCTTTTGCTTTAATTCAGCGTGGCATGGAGGGGATCAGTTTGTGGCACTGCTCAGGTGTAATGGAAGCCCAGGTTGCTTTGATAGCGACCTTCAGGTCATCTGCATTGTTGGGTCTGGTGTCTCTCATCTTCCTCTTGACAATACCACATAGATTCTCTATGGGGTTCAGGTCAGGCAAGTTTGCTGGCCAATCAAGCACAGTAACACCATGGTCATTGAACCAGCTTTTGGTACATTTGGCAGTGTGGGCAGGTGCCAAATCCTGCTAGAAAATGAAATCAGCATCTCCATAAAGCTGGTCAGCAGAAGGAAGCATGAAATGCTCTAAAATTTCCTGGTAGATGGCTGCATTGACTGTGGACTTCAGAAAACACATTGGACCAACACCAGCAGATATTCTTGCTTGCCCAAATCATCATGACTGTGGAAACTTCACACTGGACTTCAAGCAACATGGATTCTGTGCCTCTCCTCTTCATCCAGACTCTGGGACCTTGAGTTCCAATGAAATGCAAAATTTACTTTTATCTGAAAAGAGGACTTTGGACCACTGAGCAACAGTCCAGTTCTTTTTCTCTGTAGCCCAGGTAAGATTCTTCCAACGTCGTTTCTGTTTCAGAAGTGGCTTGTTAGCCCTTTTCCTGAAGACGTCTGAGCGTGGAGACTCTTGATGCACTGACTCCAGCTTCAGTCCACTCCTTGTGAAACTCTCCAAAGTGTTTGAATCGGCTTTGCTTAACAGTATTCTCAAGCTTACGGTCATCCCTGTTGCTTGTGCACCTTTTCCTACCCAATTTCTTCCTTCCGGTCAACTTTGCATTTAAAATGCTTTGATACAGCACTCTGTGAATAGACACCGCTTTCAGTAATGACCTTCTGTCACTTACCCTCTTTGTGGAGGGTGTCAATGATTGTCTTCTGGACCACTGCCAAATCAGCAGTCTTCCCCATTATTGTGGTTTCAAAGAACAAGAGATACCCTGAATTTATACTGTAGGGATGGTCATTTAATGAAGCTCAAATGTAAATATTCTAATATTTTGAGATTCTGGATTATTGACTTTCATGAGCTGTAAGCTCTAATCATCAAAATTAAAACAAAAAAACTTTTGAAATGTTTTACTTTACATGCAGTGAATCTAAAATATGAAAGTTTCACTTTTTGAAATAACTTACAAGAAAAAATGAACTTTTTCACGACATTCTAATTTATTGAGATGCACCTGTACTGTGCATAATAAATTCACGTTTATGAATTACACAGACGGGGAGCACGGCGGGATAAAAATAACAACATAGCTGGTCTCATGCTATCACAGCCTTTATAAGTCCCACTTCAGATTATGAGCTCGACAACTTCAAGCGATCGACTCACATTGCTTTCATATGCAACTTTTAACTACCACATTCCCATTCACGATCATTCTGGTAGCACTTGAAGGCAGCATCAGTAAAAACACACAAGAGACAATGATAGCTTTAGCAATTAGCCTTACAGAGTGCCAAGAAGCTCTTTCAGAAAGGCAATTTGGAAAACAAACGCGTGATACTTACTTTGTCTGGAGCTGACGATCGTGCACGAAGCGTTGGTATTAATTCCTAAACATATTGGGGACGTTACTGATTTTTTCCGGGATATTTCCTTCGAAAATCAAATGTAATTTAACCACAGTGTCCTTGGCTCAGATGGGGGGAGATTATGGTGACTCCTATGTTCATTAGTGCATCCCAAAACACAACACTTGTAAAGCCTCTTTGGCGCTGATATTGTATATATCTCCAGCAATGGCGGACCGCAGCTTCTCACTCAGGGCTGTGTTTATGCTAATAGGGCAGAGAGCGTCACAAATGGGCGGGACTTTTTCCCCTCAGTGACGTGCAGAGAGGGAGAATCTGAAACAGCTCGTTTGGAGAGACTGTTTATGACTTATTGGTTTTATAAAAAAATGAGTTGGTGGATTTTTAACATTATAGGCTGGTTGTTTTCACACACTGCGCCCACACAACTGTGTTCAAACAGCTTATAAAAGTGATTTTTGCATAATAGGTCCCCATTAAAATCGGCTACATGAGTTCGTGTTTCTTTTGTTGGAGAGAAAGAGGGTGCATTTTGGAATGTATAGAGAAGGAGGGAGGACATGGCCCAAAGGTCAAGAAAGTGTCACGCTGTGTGGATCCTGTGAGCCTCCAGGCTCAACGTGTCGCTGTAAATCTGCCTTTTCCTGTTTATTCCATTACCAATTTATGTGCAGCTAGTCACGAGGTGACAATCCACCATTTGTGGCTTAAGTGGTTCCATACAAAAGGGAGTTATCTATCCTCCTGATTGGATTAAGTCTATCACTGTTTTATCCCCTTCAGGGACAAAAACCAGGCATCGACAGGAACTGGTCGAGACAAGTTGGCATCATGTTGGTCGTTGATTAATTTTACGACCTCTTGATGGCTGTGTGGGGAATCTCCAGATCCTGGTTTGGAATGTGTTTGTTCAATAGTTCACTTGGTGTTTGTTCAGCGGAGGCCCTACATTGTACATTGTATATCCTTGTATATATACATTGAGTTACAACAACTTCCTTTTCCATGGCGAAACATCAAACTTTGTCAGGCCGCGACGGACACATCCTCTAACGTAAACTCAAGATCTTCGCAATTTAACATCGCAAAGGCCTTTAAATTAGACTGACCAAATATAATGTTGATGTCATTAAACATCTAGGAGGAGTTCGTTATAGGGTGAAACATTCCACTTCCTGTTGCCAGCAAATGGTGCTATGACTATAACTGAATATGGGCATGGCCATGTGTTCAGGACTGGACTCTTATCAAACATGTGAGCATGTTTAGGACCTCAAAACTGTGATTAATTTTGGAAAAGAAGAAAATAATGAAGAAAAAAACTGAGAAACAACAAACAACAAGCGCTACTCCACACAGCTCAAAACTCGCATTTGAATAGTCAGTGGCAAATTCTTTAAATAAGAAAACATACTTACAGGCTGTGAGTCATGAGCGCCAGACTGTCCTTGCAAAGTTGGAGTTGCCCCACTTTATAGAAACTGCCTTTGTGCAAGCCAGCATTGTAAGCTACTCTCCCAAGTTTAGGAAATAGTCCTCCGTAAAATGCGCTGCACACACTCTAATATTTGGGTTGAACTGTTCTGGAACAGTGTTGTAAATACAACTTAACCTCTGATTTCTAGTTGTGTCCTCTTTTGGAAGCCCAAACAAAGTAGTTTCGCTTTCACAACGAAACACAGCATCTCCATGACATGGCGGTGGCAGCAACAATACTACAGCGAGAATAAAAATCACGCCCTCTTTCTTTGCATATACATTTGGGCGGTGTTATGCAAATCTTCCCACACAGTGACGTAGACGTGGGGGCGTGTTTAAATGAGGCGTTTTAGGAGGGTGTGGACAAGTCTTAACTTTTACAAAGAATATCTCTTTGGGTTTGAGACTTCAGTCTTTGCAACTTTAGGGATCTTATCTATGCACAAACAGCTTGTAACACTCCAGAGAGAAAGGAAAACTTGAAATCACATCATATGACCCCTTTAAAATGGCTTCAATTACTGATTGCTGCAGTTGGTCTGATGCTTGCTGGCAGTACCGCCGCTCCCTATACGCAAAGTACGCAGTTTGCGTAGGGCACCAACTCCCGGGGGTGCACCATCCCAGTTGCTCCAAGAAAAAAAAAAAGTGTCGAGTCATTCCCGCATCTGCGCCCGCGACCGCTCGCAACTCGTGTTTGCAGCTAAATGCAAATGATCATAATTGATGGACAACTATGCCTGTGAAAAGACATCAGCAATCCGTCACCAAGAAAAGAAAAAAAAAGGAGAAAAAAAAGAGATGAAAACGAATGGTTCTTGTAGCCATGGTAACCGCAAATTAACCATGGTTTTATTACTTCAAATAATAATTTACAAAGAAGTATTAAGATAATTTTTTTGTGGTTATAAAAACAAACCTAAGCCAACAACAGCCTTTAAAATGACTTAAAATGCATTATATAAAAACAATGAGGCTCCTGCTGAAAAAACCAACAACAATAGAACCATCACAGAAAATTCTAATACCATCACAAATTAATCACAAATACCATTACAAACATTACAAACCATCAACTTTTAACCATTAAAACCATAAAAAATGGTTTTCTGTAGTGTGTTTTGGGACATATTCCATTAGGATTTATTAGTTTTAACAAGCCACCAATAGAAGGTAACCAATTACCAGTAGAGACCCACAGGGTCCATTACAGTTTTCATTAAAACCAATACAAGTCCCATTATAACCAGTAAAACCATTAAAAATTTTGTGATGGTGTCTATTGTTTTTTTCAACATTACATGTTATTACAAATGCCTGCAAAGGGAGCCAAAGACCTGATAATTGCTGCTGTTACACTTACAGGACGATCATATCCTTGTTTAATAGGCTTGACCAAACATTTAATTCAAATATCCACTTAATTTTTGGACACCTTTTTGCTATAGATGACACAGCCTCTATAATTTCTTCAACAAAAACATGTGGACATCACAACCCTTATGGTTTTATCGTAGTGACCCTGCTTTTTCTTTTGCATGATTTCTGAATGCTTGAGATTAAATCAATCAGACAATTGTATTACTGCCATAGGTAACTGTCTAGAGCTACAATTGTAATCTGTAAATAATGCAATTTAATTAATTAATTTATTTACTTTTATATTTTATTAAAGTTATATTTTGACCCCTATAGTAGGTGTTTTTTTTTTTTTGTTTGTTTGTTTGTTTTTTTTACTTCCATAATATTTGAGGGAGGGGGCACAACAATACAATCCTGCTTAGGGCACCCATTTGGTCAGCAGTGGCCCTGCTTGCTGGCTTGCTTGCTTCTGTAGTGCTTGGCCCCTTAATTGCTGCTTGCAGCTATATTTATTATTATTATTATTATTATTATTTTCTATTTTTACCCAAAATGGGGCGATGTGAGCATTATGGATCACTAAACACTCTCATGTAATGTCTGATTTGTTCATATCAGAAATCAGAGGGAACCCTAGTGCAGATAGTCCACAACCACAAGTGAGACTCATAAATCTTATGACATTCCAGGAAATCCCCTATATGGATAGAGGTACCCAGCAAGCCCATAGTCAGGTATGAGGTCACCGAGGTCCGGACCTCGGTAAATTTCTCATGTTCAAAAATGAAAATTTGTTCTCTGAATGACTAATTTGATGCTTAAAACTCCTCGTATGAATGTCTGCATGACATGTATAATTTAGTCTAGACAGTTTGCAAGACTGTTTAGCGTCTGTGGTATGAAAATGATCGCTGCGAGACGCTGCCGGAGTGAACAAGGCTTGAGAGAGTTGTGAGTGAGGGCGTGGGCGTTATTATAAACATTTCTGGACTTGTCTGACACTTTAGAACAGGGATCTCCAACCCTGCTCCTGGAGAGCTACCGTCCTGCAGACTTCAGTTCCAACCCTGCTGCAACACACCTGTCTGCAGGGGCTTATTCAGGTGATTCTGTCCCCCGCACTTTTTTGACCCACTGCCAATATTTCCACCCGTGTTCTCTGATTTGTTACTTAGATTTGAGTGAACTAACATTCAGCCGATCACAAGGCAAATCATCTTTTGGGCGCGTCTGCCATGAGCTTCAAATCTCCTGCTGCTCTCGCGGTTTCATTCATTCACTTCTTTACTCTTTGGCGGTCTGGGGTAAAATGCACCCCAGAAAAAAGCAGAGGACGATTACGTCCTTTTTTTCCCCCCAAACACACACAGTAAATATGTGTTATGTCACGATGACACAATTCATGCAATCAAATTTCCATGTTATGATTTAACCTACTGTAACGCCGCATCAGGGCTCTACAGTGCGACCATTTCAGTCGCATTTGCGACTGAAAACTACTGCGTGCAAGTCGACTTTGAAAAAATATTTAGGAGCACCTGTGCAACTGACCTGATCAGCATATTTGTGTTTGCGCTGAGGGAGCTTCAAAGGTTTCTAACTTACTTGCTTTTGCAATTGAGTAATGTATCACAGACAGACGTATTCTCTCATTATAACAAACAAAGTGTAGACAGAGTGTAAATAAGAGATTCATTGTGCAGTGTAAGCATCGCAATGAACTAAGATGAGTGACAGCTTTTGATGATCTGCATGATTTGCAAATGTGATATTGATTTAATACAACAGTTAATTAAACAAGAAGTTAATATTAAGTGACTTATATTGTCTGACTACAACATTATGGCCTTATTTTGCTCTATTTCGTCAACGACGAACTGCATTTTTAAACGAATCTTGTGAGTCAATGACTCAATTACCCATTCATAAAGACAGTCATGGGCCGTTTCTCAATACCAAGTACGCAAAGTTCGGACTTGCGTCCTCGGTAGTTTGGACTTCGCAAGTTCGAGTCGGGAGTGCGAACTCCTGAGGACTGGAGGACGCAAGTCCGGTAATTCTGCAAATGGAACAGCAGCCTGCTTGATAAGGTCAGTCAACTCGCCTTAGCTACTCCAGTTATCTTGACTGTATGTATTTACAATAAGAGGAAATATATCAAACACCACTGACTCTTTTTGTTTTCATTTAAACATATTAATAGCCGCAAAAATGTAGTTCACGGAACGTACATACATTAGTGAAACGAAATATTATATCAAACAGTATTGCCTCTTTTCTGTTTCATTTAAAATATTAATAGCCACAAAAATGTGGTTCATGCAACACGCATTACAATGAAACTAAATGATATCAAATACCATTTTTGTTTTCCTCAAAATATAAAACATAACCTTGTTTTCATTTTAAAAATATAAAACAATAATATGTGGTTTAGGTAATATGTGCACATATACTCTGATTATCTTCACTATATGTATAATAACATTATACATCTCAACTAAGATGGCACCGCAGATGGCAGCTATTGTGCTTTGCTCTTCAGTGTTTGTACTGTTTTTGTTTGTTTTTCCTGTTTTTTGTTTTTCAAATACGATCAGTTTTACCAGGGATGACCTGCTGAACATTCGGCAGAACACACCACAAAATCTTTTACCGGATTTTGATTTTTCGGACGTTTTGCTGGACATTGTTGTTGGCGGAGCCGTAGCTCTGGTCAAACGCTACAGGAGGTGCAGACGGGGGAAGCGAGCCGGCGCGCTCGTGAAGCTTCGTCAGCACGGATTTCGAACTGCGTTGCCTAGCATCCATCTGGCGAATTTCCGCTCTTCCCAACAAAACGGATGAACTCCTTCTGCTCTCCCGGACAAACAAGGATTTTTCTAACTCTGCTGCCCTGTGTTTCACAGAAACCTGGCTAAATGGCGACATACCGGACAGCGGAATTTCCAGCTGATCAGAGCAGATCGGGACGCAGAATCAACGGGGAAATCGCGCGGCGGCGGGACGTGCTTTTACATCAATGAGAGGTGGTGTACAGATGTAACTGTGTTAAAGAAGATGTGCTGTTCAGATCTACAAACGCTCTTCATTAACTGCAAGCCGTTCTACTCGCCGTGGGAGTTCTGCTCGTTCGTTCTCGTGAGTGTCTACATTCCACCGCAAGCGCACATTAGCACAGCTTTAAAGAAACTCGCTGATATGATCACAGAGAGTGAGCAACAACACCGGGACTGTGTTTTAATCATTCTCAGGGACTTTAATAAAGCAAATCTCTCCCGTGAACTGCCAAAATAAAGCCAGCACATCACAATGTCCCACCAGAGACAGTAATATACTGGATCACTGTTACACAGGGATAAAGGACGCCTATCACTCGGTTCCACAAGCAGCTTTAGGACTCTCTGATCACTGTTTGATTCATCTTATTCCGACCTACATGCAGAAACTTAAATCTGCAAAGCCTGTATTAAGATCTGTTAAAAGATGGACTAATGAAACAGAGCGGGGTTTACAAGCCTGTTTCTCTCTCACTGATTGGTCTGTTTTTTAAGCCGCTGCCATCGATCTGGATGAGCTCACAGAGACTGTAACATCTTATATCAGTTTCTGTGAGGATATGTGCATTCCTAACAGGACTCATCTAATCTACAACAATGACAAACCATGGTTCACTGCAAAACTCAGACAGCTCCGTCGGGCCAAAGAAGATGCTTACAGAAAGGGGGATAACGTCTTGTACAAACAGGCCAAATACACTGAAAAAGGAGATCAGAGTGGCAAAGAGGAATTATTCTGACAAGCTAAGGAACAAATTATCTTCCAGTGATCCTACTTCAGTGTGGAAAGGTATGAAGGATATCACCAGTTACAAGACACCATCCCCAGCACTCTGAGAATCAAATGTCGGGCAGACGATTTGAATGACTTACTGTAGGTTTGAAAACAATAACCCACACCCGCCCCTGAACTAGAGCCCTGCGCTGGACTGTTTCCTTAAAACCGCACCCGCCCCGCTCCCTACACTTTCTGACTAGACCGCCGCTTCCGCAACCTTTCAGAAACGACCCCCGCCGCGCCCGCAATGTTTGTGTCCACTCTCGCCCGCTCCCGCGGACTTTCTCTCAGAGCTTGTAAAAAATGTCGGCTACACAAATAGCCTACTCAAATATTCGTTCAACTTAACATCCAGAATAGCAGGCTTTAAACATGATTGCCTTTAAATAAGATGAAGTAATGCTAAACCAAAGCACCACACGTGACAAAAACATTTGGTAGGCTATTTTTTATTAGCGTTATAAAACATTAACCGTTAAAACAAAAGCACAAATAGCAGCACCTCAGTTTTTAAAAGTAGCCTACTGCTTGATACACGCGCACCAAAAAATTTACTAAACAAACAGTTTAAAGGTCATTGCACACCCAGTCCGAAATTTTCGCACGTTAAAAAATAAATACGACCTCACGTTATGTCAATCACGTTTACACACTGCCTCTGAAACTTTCGTCCGTCATAAAAATATTCGGATCATGTTCAAGTTTCTGGGTTTTTGCATCCGTAGCATGCGTTTTGATAGGAAAGGATGAGGAATACGAAAAATCGGAAAAACGCACGCGAAAATTTTGGACTCAGTGTGCAATGACCTTAACTGTTAACAAACAGTTTAAGTAGGCTAAATAAGCCAAAGCAAAATATGTAATAACTTTAATTTAAGTAAATAAACACATAGAACTTAGAAAATAGGTATGTCGTCTCAGGGCAGAGGTGCCAGATTTATGTCCTTGTGCACGCAACTTACGAAGTTTAACTCTTTCCCATTTTTTTCAGTGACAATTGAGAATTGTTTCCAGATGTCTGCCTTGCCTTGCTTTGCTTTTGTCAAGTAAACAGCCGCTATAATTTTCTTCTCAACTTAATGTGTTGACTCCATTTCTATTACACACCAAATCCCACCGTTCCCTGCGGGTCTCCTGCAAAATTTTCTGACCGCCCACTCCCGCCCGCAGCAAAAGTAAAATCGCCCGCTCCCGCGAGATTTGAGTTGGGTCCCGCGGGAGCCCAAACCCAATGCAGCCCTCTAGCCTGAACACCTCTCCACACAACCATTCACACCCCCAGCAACCCCCCTCTCCCCCACACATGCAATCCACATTAGCGAAGATGACGTGCGCCAGGTCTTCAGAAAGAACAAAAGAAGGAAAGCACCAGGCCCAGACGGTGTGTCTCCAGCTTGCCTAAAAACCTGTGCTGATCAGCTGGCCCCCATCTTCACACAGATCTTCAACAGATCACTGAAGCTATGCGGGTCCCCCATGCTTCAAACGCTCCACCATCCCCGTCTCCAAAGAAACCCAAAATTACTGACTTAATGACTACAGACCTGTGGCCTTAACGTCTGTGGCCATGAAATCATTTGAAAGACTGGTTTTGGCTTATCTGAAGGACATCACTGGTCCCTTACTGACCCCCTGCAGTTTGCCTACAGAGCAACAGGTCTGTGGATGATGCAGTCAAGGGACTGCAATTTCATCCTGCAGCATCTGGACAGACCAGGACTTATGAGGATCCTGTTTGTGAACTTCAGCCTGCTTAACACCATCATCCCGGACACCCTTCAGAATAAACTAACTCAGCTTCCGGCCCCACCTCTGTCTGTCAGTGGATCAACAGCTTCCTGACAGACAGGCAGCAACAAGTAAAGCTTGGTAAATACATCCAGCACCCGCACCATCAACACTGGAGCTCCCCAGGGGCTGCGTTCTCTCCCAATGCTCTTCTCCCCACACAATGACTGCACTTCTGAAGACCCCTCTGTCAAGCTCCTGAAGTTTGCAGATGACACCACACTGATCGGCCTCATTCAGAGTGGTGACGAGTCTGCTTACAGACAGGAGGTTAAGGAGCTGGCTGTATGGTGCAGTCTTAACAACCTGGAGCTGAACACGCTCAAAACTGTGGAGATGATCGTGGACTTCAGGAGAAACCCCCCTGCTCTCCCCCCACTCACCATCATGAACAGCACTGTGACTGCAGTGGAGTCATTCAGATTCCTGGGCACCACCATCTCTCAGGACCTGAAGTGGGACAATCACATTGACTCTGCTGGGCCTTTCTCACAATAGAAGTTGTACTTCCTTCGCCAGCTGAGTAAGTTCAACCTGCCACAGGAGCTGCTGAAACAGTTCTACTCTGCCATCATTGAATCCGTCCTCTACACTTCAATAACCGTCTGGTTCAGCTCAGCTACCAAATCTGCCCTCAGAAGACTACGGAGGGTAGTCCGGACTGCTGAGCGAATCATTGGTACAACCCTCCCTACTCTCCAAGAACTGTACTCATCCAGAGTGAGCAAAAGGGCTGGCAAAATCACTCTGGACCCCTCACATCCAGCACACTCCCTCTTTGAACTGTTACCGTCTGGTCGACGCTACAGAGCTCTGAGCACCAGAATGACCAGACATAGGAACAATTTCTTTCCTCAGGCAATCCATCTCATGAACACTTGACAATAAAACGCGGAACACACAACTCTATTTATTCACCACACTCACTTACTTTTTTATTTATCTAATTTTTTCATTTCAAATTTGCACATATCAGACCTGTACACACATAATTGTCTATATTATATATTGTGTTTTTGCTGTTTTGTACATTGCCTATTTGTATATTTGTATATTATTCTTTTATTATCTGTGTCCTGTCGCTGTCTTTCTGTTGCACTGTGGAGCTTCTGTCACTACAACAAATTCCTCATATGTGTAAACATACTTGGCCAATAAAGCTCATTCTGATTCTGATAAAATGAAATATGACAAGCACAACTCTGCCTTTTTTGTTAAATGTCAGTTTTAATGAACAATAATAGCCATTATATAAGTATAAGAGACTTATGTAATAGGAAATAAAGACAAAAGCAAACAATTCAGTCAAAAGTATGTAACGTTAAAGGCAGCGCTGCATTAATAAATAAATCATTTATGAAACATAACTTTGTGCTCAGCCAAAACAATATGACCTGGAAGAAATTCCTGAGACCAAAGATTGCCTGTTAGATATACCCAAAACGAATTTTACCTCATGTTTAACCACTACAGAGACATCAGAGCCAGCGGCAAGTGTCAGAAGGACAGTAGCCGAGGTGAGACTGCTCTAGGCAGATACATGAGCACTGAGCGCCCGGTGATCGCGTGGAGCTCATGTCAAATCAGCGAAGCAAACTTTCAAATAGGCGCTATCCTTATAAATAAACCTCAGATTTGAGTTTTAAACAACTACATTCTCTCCTGAAATACTCTTAGAACTGCATTTCATGACACAATAATGGTAATATTTTGAAAATTTTGCGGGTTTTCCCCTCCGCCATTAACGCTCGCTGATTGTTGCAAAATGCATTCTGGGATACCTGGCTGCCTCAAGTTCGCACAAGTCACCTCTGGATGCTTCCTTGATAAAATGGGTGGAGCAAGAACACATCTGGGGATTTGAACTGTACTTGGCTACATGTGAACTTTGAATTGGAACAGTACATGAGTGACGACTACTGATGACGTTTCACAAGTCCACAAGAACACAAGTACAGAAAAGAATGCATATTGAAAAATGGCCACATATTTCGTTCCTGAATGAATCAGCTGTTCAAATGAATCAATTGAATGAATGATTCAGTGATAAAATCAGTGACTTGCCGCCACCTACTGGCAGTTTTAGTTTAATTTTGAAAGTGTGTTTTTCTGTTATTTAAATCATTTAATATTTCCATATTCAAAAAATAATAAATAAATAAATAAAATTCAAAACCTCTGAGCCTCAGTAATCGTCTGAAAATACACCTACAAGGCACTTGTGTGTTCTGTGCCACCTCTGTAGTACAAATTTATTTCTTAAATACTGATTTCATTTGATTTACCATTACACAGGTAAAAACAAAATTCCCTGTAAATCACTGTCAAATATCGCCTCATAATGGGAAGGTTAATTTTTGATCAGAATTTTTGATTATTGATTAGGTGCTCCTAAATTTTTGACTGTGCTCCTAAATTTTTTAAAGTAGAATTATCCTTTCCCAAGTCCAAGTGTTAAGAATTAAGATAAAAGTTATTGTTCAAGTGTAGTTTAATTGAAATATTGTCCATAAAATATCTTTATTTCATAAAAAGTATTTTTATGAAAAAGGGGTTTTTATAGCACAATTCTTAACCCCACCCCAGACCTCACTGATTTTCAAACCCTGGCTATGGCCATGGCACCCAGCTATGGCTTTAGCTGAATGGACCCTTTTCAAAGACTGTGATGATGTGTTTCATTGGTCATCAGCATTGTAAATCCTGCAAAGTTGCTTTTTTTATTATTATTTATTTAGTTTTTTTTTTGTTTGTTTGTTTTTTTGTAGTACATTTGTAACACTATACTGTATTAAGTTGCTTTGCATCAAATTATAAAAAATAAAATACTTATCGCTGTTGTAAGGGTGTTTCTAATACAGAAGCTGTGGAAGTGACATTAAATTTGACAGTCAAATTTTAACTATCATTGGAAATTCAAAATGGCTTTTCTGTAAAACCTACATTACATTTGAAAAGGTGCATTTCAATTTTATCACCTAATCATCCACACAGGTCATTTGTACTTGGACTCCAGTGATTGACATTATTATTGTTAGTTTTATTGATTAGTTGTTGCAGCCCTAAATGGAAAGCCTGCTAATTAGTTTGAGTTATACATATCAAGTCAAATAAATTATTTCTTTTGAATATCTAATTATAACCATGACTGGATTCTGAGCATGTGCAGTTTAACTAAATGTGAGTTATATATGCTTAGGCATGAGGAAGAGAGACGTAGACGTGAGGAGGATATGATGCGCCATAGAGAGCAGCTTGACATGAGACGGCAACCAGATGGATTCAAGCCCAATTTCATGGAGAATGTGAGTACAGGGAAAATCCTTCACATTCATTCTGATCTTTTAAAGATTAATTTTAGCTGGGTTCCAGACTGTGACTAAAATAGTCACAAATATGACAAAGAATATTAATTTGTGACAGTATTTAAAGGGGTTTATGAATTGAGATCACATTATCCTTGGTCTTTTGACATATAAGGGATCATTGTACTATAATAATAATAATAATAATAATAATAATAAAACTGTAATAAGATTCAGAAATCAAAAATTCTTTGTTAGTCCAGAAACAACTTTTGATTGAAACCAAGTGCTGCAACCTTTGTTGCAACGGAAGTAGATCTAAATCACTTTTAGATCACTTTTCATGATTAACTCTTTCCCCGCCAAACAGAATTTTCCGTTATTCATGAGACAACGCTTCCCCGCCAAACACAGAATTTTCTGTGTTCTCACTGTTGACAATAACAAGTTGACAGTTCTGAGTAAAAAAAGTTACTTGTCCAGGTGAAAAAAGCTGCTGCTGCTTCTTCTTTCATTTCTTTTGGCGTAAATGTAATTTATTTTGAAGCAATAGTCTCATCAGTGCTCTATTAGGTCTTTACTTTAATCAGCATATTTTTGATATTTGCCTTAAATTGATTACTAAGACACTTTAACTTTATGAAGGGCAATATTTTCCTAAACTTATTAAATGTACATGTCGTCATTCACATCAAATTCTTAAATTGTATCAATACGTTCAGTTAGAATAATAAGACACTGTAGAGTTGTTACCATTCATATGAAATATCAACAAACTCCCATATTTCCACTGCAGAGGAAACACAGAAGCTGCATTGAAAGTGCCATTTAGACTGTTTAATGAAGAGTAGAGGTTCCATAAATGCATTTACACAGTAAAACTGCTAATGCATAAATAATGTTATAAGATCAGTGTTTTACTTTTTTAACAAACAAATATGAAATGTTGGAAAAATGCAGTGATACTTTTAAATACGAAACCAAACCACCAGTAGGTGGTGGCAAGTCACTCTCTTAATGAGTGAGTCATTGATTCAACTGATTCGTTCAAACGGCTAATTCATTCAATAAATGAAGCAAGTGACTGTCTTTATAAATGGCTCACTGAATCATTGACTCACTCAATTCGTTCAAAAGCGCTGAATCATTCAGTAACAAAACACTATTGTGTTTTTCTCAGAGATGCGCAAATGTTCTGCTGTGGCTTTGCTTAGAACTATTTTGTTAGCGAAATGTAGCAAAAATGGTCAATAACGTGTCTAACTGACTTACACTTTGATATTAACTACTTGCTTATTGAGCTAATGTTGTATAAAATCAGTGTCACATTTGCAATCGTGCTGCTAGTCAGGAAAACATCACTCTTAGTCATGTGATGTTGCTTACCTATATAATATATTACATAGAATGTTTATCTTTTTTTTCTACCGCAGTATGTTTGTTCATGTTTGTTTTTTTATGTGTGTTGTTGCGCCTATTAGTTTTGATTTCCCCATGAGTCAGAGAGGCTGCACGAGCCTCAACTGATGTGACCTTGATACTGTCAATACAGTCACCGTTTACACTGAAAGTAATAAAACCAGAATCATTCTCACCAAAGTTTCAGTGCTGCCCTAGTTATTGTTTGTTATTGACGTTTTAATCAGGTTACTTGTCTGGTCTGGCAAGTAAAATTCTTTCACTTGCCCCTTCACAAAATCCACCGCGGACAAGTGTTAGTGAAGAGCCCTTTTATATATATGTATATATATATATATATATGTATATATATATATATATATATATATATATATATATATATATATATATACATACATACATACATAATATACTCACACACACACAGTTTGGATCAAAAGTTTACATCCCCCTTTCAGAATTTGCAAAATGTTAATTATTTTACCAAAATAAGAGGGATCATGCAAAATGCATGTTATTGTTTATTTAGTACTGACCTGAATACGATATTTCACATAAAAATTGTTTACATATAGTCCACAAGAGAAAATAATAGTTGAATTTATAAAAATGACTCCGTTCAAAAGCTAATACAACCAATGAAACAAAATTTTAAAAATGATTCAAACCAATAAATTAATCATTTATAACAGACTTCACACAGCTACTTGACATGAAGGGGGTCTAGGAGACTTAAAGGGATACTACACCTAAAAATGAAAAATCTTTTAAAAACCTTTAAAAATTAAGATTTTTAGAATTATAATTTGTATGTTTATAATTACATGAAATATTTTGCATGAATACTCAGTCCTAGGTCTAATAAGACAGCAGTTTTGGATATAAAATTAACTGTTGTTTTATACTGCTATCTTGCACTAAATCAGGGTGTCCAGTTCTACTTCTGGAGGGCCAACATCCTGCAGATTTTAGTTCCGAACAGCTCCAACTCGATTGTCTGGAAGTTCCTAGTGAATCTGAAAACCTTGATTAGCTGGTTCAGGTGTGTTAAATTGGGGTTGGAGCTAAGCTCTGCAGGGCAGTGGCCCTCGAGGAATAAGTTTGGACATCCCTGCACTAAATCCTTGCTTATTGGAATTATAGCCTGGCTGGTACTTTGTGTACTTGTGTACACAATTGGGTACATTTCTAGTTTTGTGTGGACTGAGACTTAAAATTAAAATGTCTCCTTCACTTTCAGAGAGAACAGGATATGAGAATGAATGAAATGGGTACCCGTGGAACCATTAATATGGGAGGTATGATCAGCTGTGAAACAGCACTGTGAGGTGTCTTTTGTATTTGATATAATTTTTGGGTAATGCATTACTTGCATGTGCATTTAAAAGTGCAGCTTTGCATCTTTTTAAGATGAGTGTTTTGTCTATTTTGTTATCCTGATGAATTCATATTCTCCTAATTAACTTAAAAATTAGGGCCTTTTTTCCTTTCGTGGTTATTGAGTTGAAAATGTGATCTTATAATACGTTTTGATGTATGGCTACATGGTCTGTCTACATACATGGCAAAGATCATCATACTTGAGGATCTTACTTAGTTGAACATTGATTTCCAAGACTGCCACAACGATTTTTGTTCTATTTTGTATTTAATCATTTTATTCATCTTTGTTCTTTTTTATAGTGTGTAAATTGTATTGAAGTATTACTTTTTTGATTATTTGAATGAACACAACACCCATTTACACATTATATCATATTGTAATGCACTATAGTTTCATTAAAACTTTCAGTAAATTAGCCCTGCCAGTGTATGTCAACTGTACGTTGTCTCACATAGATTCATTTAACCCTGTCGCTGTGGTTAGCGGTAACCCCTCACAAATGGGCATAGCAGGCCAAGTTGGAGCCATGGGGCCTGATGCATCATCAAATATGGGAACTTCCCTGATTCCAGATAATGGAGTGATGGTAATGTATTGATGTTTGGCATCTCCTAATTGTACAGTTTGAGCTATTAATGAGTTTCTTTTTATTATGTTGGACTGGCAAATTATTTACACTTATTAGCTTGCCTTGAGAAAGCAAACCTATTGAAATGTAAACTTTTTCTTCATCTTTTTACAAGACTAAAATGTCTGACTCTAACTCTTTTTAGAGCTTTAAAGCTATAACTACCAAACTCACGTCAGACCTTCAGATTGTTCTGACTTAGTATTATATACCTTTTTTAACTTATCAAACTTAGTTTTCCTAAAAATGGCTATCAATAGTCAGAAAAAATCCATAGATTTGCATTGACAGAATGTTCAAATAATCCAAGACTAAATCTAAACTCCCAGAAGCCCTAGGGACTCATTTAAAATGGAAGTGAAGCAGTCAGTCAAGTTTACATTATATAGTAAACTGATTTCCACTTTAATTAAAAACATAAAACAAACATGATTAATGTAACCATTTTAAAGAAAAAAAAAAGTTTTGTTATAGCTTTTGGAGCGAGGGCGCCGCCATCTATCATTACCATGGCGTGTGACATCATGGAGTTGGTTTGCTTCATTGGTCAGTGAAGAAATATAAGCATTTCTTTACTTTTTGAACTACAAACTTTTTTTTTTTTTTTTTACTTTTTTACACACAAATGTTTTGGTTTTCACCATAATTTGACATCAAATTGTCTACACCTGTCTACCTCTATTTGCTTGTAAAGAGACATGCACAAACACAGCATGTTTCTGCTTCCACTCAAATTAGCATTTTCAGAATGATATAATAAATGATCTGTGGGCTATTTTAAGCTGAAACTTCACAGACACATTCTGGGGACACCTGAGACTTATATTGCATCATGTAAAAAGGGGCATAAAAGGTGCCCTTTAAACATTAAAGTGCTGTAAGCCATTCAAGTGCGAGACAGTGCGAAAGAGATTTCAATAGGTACTCGTGCGCTTTGATCTTTTCTGTGCGCATGCTCTCAAAAAGCCACCACTCATACAGCACACGAGTACCAAACGGAGTTCTCTTTTGTGTCTTGTTGAGCAAATGTGCACAAAGATACAGTATGTCAAAATGGTTGTCTTGACAAGTATCCATGTAAACACGTATTGTTTGCTCTTCAGCAGGTTCACAAATTCTTCCACCCATAACTGTATTACTGTTCGGTCCCCTTGCTGTATCAGCTCAAATGCATAAGCAATGGGCTAGTTGCATATCGCCGCCATCTTGGATTTTTGGTCTAGCGAGTGTGGGCATAGACACTTCTGATTTTGTCAAATGCCAGTGCAGAGAGCCAGAGAAATCCAAATATTACCTTCTCTCTCTCTCTCTCTCTCTATATATATATATATATATATTTACAGGATTTATAATATCACTAAAATGCAATTAACACCTACATTGCTATTATTACTGTACTATAAATGTTAATTGAGCAAGTGGTATTTGAAACTTATGTATGTTTGGGTGAGGTGAATGAATAAAATACACTAATCCGTACTGTTCACAAAATGAAAGTTGACTTGAACTCATGGTGTGTAAACATAGCTGGGTGTTTCTGCAACTATGGGCACTTTTAAGTCCCAGCAGTGAAATTTTAGATTTATGTTAAAATTTGTCATGTGATGCTTTATAAATATATTCACAGTGTCATTACACACCTTGACAAAAAATATAATTAATTATTAATGTGATTTTAATATAAAATTATGAAGCATTTATAGGTCCAAACACCATTTTTGTCCATGTCCCACAACTCTGGTAACAATGTTGAGATATGTAAAATAAGCTAATTGAATTACAATTTGACATCATTTCAAATGGAATTGTTTAATATACATATTAATTTACAGCATCTTATTTTTTTATTTACTGATCATTTTTATGATTTTTTTCAACTAAATGTGCCTGTCCCGCCCTTTTGAGTCCTTACCGCTACAATGAAAAAAGTCTTTTATGACATTATCAAAGACAAGTCTAGTTTCTATGGAAATTAGCATGTGAGCACATTACTGAAAGATTGGGCCACCTCACTACCTCACTCACAAGATCCCAAAAATATAAGGTAAATATAATCTTTTCTGTGTCAGTATTTATTGTGTGTCCTTACTATACAGCTAAGTAATTCTGTACTTTGAACTCCATTTTAAAAATAAATGTAGTACTGTTTAATTCATGTATATTAAGATGCTAAGAGTCAAAACTAATATAGTAGACCATGCTAGCTGTTGTAACAGGGCAAACGAAACATGAGACGTGCGGATGCATACACAAAGCTTTATTCACAGACATGGTCATAAACAGGCAGGGTTGAGCATCAGCAAACAGATCTGTATGGGGCAAGACAAAGAGTATTCCTAAGGCTGGTGTAGATCATCGATCGGCGTACAATTGACAACAGGGATAATCCAGAAACATGAGCTATAGTCCAGATGAGGTACAAACAGAGTCCGAGCGGCGAGACAAGAGTAAATCCAAGATACACAGGCAGGAATCAGGAAACTGGAAATAAGGTAACACAAAATGACTAGACTGAACTAGAACAAGAAACTAGGCTCCGTAAAGCAGCTATCACTAGGTGAGTGATATACGCAGAACAATACTAGAGACTAAACAGAAACACGGAATGGCTCGGTAAAGCAGCTACCACTAGGAGAGTGATAAATGCAGCATAATACTCGGCAGTTTGAGAACGATCTGAGAAGGTGTTATATAGTGTGTGTAATAGCATTCAGGTGAGCGTATAATTGGTGACAGCTGTGTGTACTTTGTGCAGTGGATGATGGGAAATGCAGTCCAGTGTGATATGTAACAGTCTGTGTGGCATAAAAGTCAATGTAATGAAATAGCGATCTCTGGTGGCTAGCAGATGGAAGTCCAAGAACCAGATTCATGACAGCTGCCAATTCGCTGCAATATTATCAAAAATGTCATTTCCGCAACATGTCTTTACAGCAGCAAATTTAGGAGTTGCGGTAAAGACCTTGTGTTATGGTAGAGATAAGTTCAAGGTTTACTGTATATTAAATTACAAATATTCAGTCTATTGTAAATTATATTTTAAACATGACATTTTGTAACCCTAGATGAGACCAAATTCTATGGAAGTAATTTAATGCCTAAAAGATTTGCATGTGAAAGGTAAGAGTTGTGCAAGTGTACATAAGATTGCAAACATAAATTAGATATGCATGCGCAAGAAAAGTTTTGTAAAGGTGCAAATCGAGATTCAAGCGCAAGAAAAAAAGATTTGCAGCATTTTACTTTTTTGGAAGTGTAATTCATGTATTGTGAAACTGCAGCTTCATGTTAATGCAAAATAAATATGATCTGTATTCTTCCGCTTTCCATTTCTCCGCGCTTACACTTTTGGCACGTTTTTTTCCCGCCAAAATACGGTCAAAAGCAGTGCAAGCCTGTGAACAGTGATTTGCAAGCGAAAACAACAGTTATAGAACTGCAAAATGGATTGACTGCGTAGAACCAATCTGTAAAAAAAAAAAAAAAAAACTGCGTCAAATGTCTAAATTACTTGTTGTGTATGTAGGGCAAAAAGGTCCCGAAATAATCCAATATGTACAGCTACGTCTTTTATCTGCGCTTACAGTTTTGGCACGATTCTCTTACTCGCTGAGTTTTGCAAGCGTGAGGGGAGGGTGGGTCCACCACCTTCTTGTAGCCAATCAAATGAGGCTCTCGCTGACTCTCCATTTACTCTTATATGGTTGGTTCAATAAACACATCATATGCCAAGACATTTATCTTCATTTAGTTCAGGAAGGTTCTCGCTGCCGGAATGGTACTTTTAACGTACACATACAGTAAAAAAATAAATAAATAAATACCAACTTAATTAAAACATGATATTTTATATAATCAAGTTGTGTACCATTAGGCTATGTGTTCATACTGAATTTCAAGCTGTGTAATATCTTCTCCTCAACAGGCTATATGATATATTAGTTTATTGTAATATTATATTGTAATTTTGATGACATTTAAAGGGGTCATATTATGCTTTTTCACTTTTTGAATTTTAGTCAGTGTGCAGTGTGTATGTTTGGGCATAAAAAGATCTACAAACTCACAAATCTCAAAGTCCACTCCAAAGGGAGATATTTCGTTTTTAAAAAATCCCTTTTCAAGAACTACAACAAATGGCTCGTTTGGACTACAATGTTGTTTTCCTGTATTTGTGATATCACAAAGCAGCCCATTAGAATATCATTAAAATAAATCCCTCCTACGGAAATTTGAATGGTTGGTGGGTGGGGAGAATGCGAGCACTGCACCTTTCAAAATCGAAACCCGGTGCGGGTGTTTTTATATCCCTGTATTTCTGAAGGAAACCGACTGTCTTCAGAAAATTATGGATGTCATTTTCATTTCATCTTGCATGTAGGCTAATGTCTGATAAAGCAGCATTTGTGAGCGGAGTTCTGCTTTGTGTACATCGTTACCGAGGAAACCACACTCTACCACTCCAACAGCGCCTCCCGCTGGCAGAGAATGAATTTGCAGATATATGCCGCCACAAATAGTGTAACTCTGTGGGACTATGGTATAAATAAATTCAACTGTATAACAGTTTCACTGCAATTCATGTTATAATGTTAGAATTAAAGAACAATAAACATAATACATACTATTGCACTTATCTGTACATAGTAAATGCAGTTATGTTTAAGCGGTTGTTGACATCCTATCTAAAACATGATTTAGCCAAAAAACAACAACAATAACGTTACCACTTTAATATGTCTTGCAATATCCGTGCGTGCAAAGGTTCTGCGCGATCCTCTTGTTCAATATTCTCGGG
>JAFVLL020029032.1:0-38281 GCA_021397915.2 Tor tambroides | reverse complement strand
TCCTTTGCTGGTCTTAAGATGGTCGGACCAGCATAGGGCCAGCACATGACCAGCAAAGGACCAGCATAAACCAGCAAAATACCAGCATAAACCAGCAAAGGACCAGCATAAACCAGCAAAATACCAGCATAAACCAGCAAAGGACCAGCATAAACCAGCAAAGGACCAGCATAAACCAGCATCCCAGCATCAAAACATACCTAACCAGCATATGCTGGTTTTTTCAGCAGGGAAGCTAATGCTAATGCTAACAGGAATGTCAAACACATTCACACCCACACCAAACAGAGCAGGATGTTTCACTAGCAGCTGTATCCAAAGATTTGAGGTTAGTCACGCATAGATACACACACGTACGCCTGCGATGCACAATCTTACGGCGATGTCCATACATTTATGTGATGCACAAACACACACTGTTTACAGTTATGCCAGCATAAGATTCACACAGATCTGTGGGAAAAGCATGTATTAATAGACTAGTGCAGGGGATCTTTGGGAACCAGGAGAACTTTGAACGCTCGTGGAAGTCTGCTCGGATAAATAAATCCCTTTACTGAAATAGGCGAACAACCAACCTTCAACACTTCCTTGCACACATGCACACACCTTCCTCTGATAAGTCTCATTTCAGAGCGGAGTGAGAGAGACAGAAGCCTGGTCCTGGGGTCAGGGGAAAAACCTCTCCATCTGCTGGTGAGCTGTTACCCAGATGCAAGCCATTTCCCAGATAAACGGAATCAACTGATTTAGCTCCTCAGCCTCTAGAGGCACTGTTTTATTTATATGATCAAATACTCGGAAAATGATTAATTTGTCAAGGGAGCGGCTTGTTACTGTAAATTTAGCGGGTTGTGTAGTAAACTAGATTGCCTTAAACGCAGATGGGAAATGAAGGGCTTTTGGGTGCAGTGCGGGGTGGAGATTGGATTGAATCGCAGGTTTATAACTGGGAGGATTATTAGACTGAGGTGTTTTATATCGTGTTAAAACTTAAAATCTTTCAGGAGTCTCAGGGCCAAATGTGATGGGGTGGGGCTACTTGTTGAAAATAGATGGATGTTGATTTGATTGAAATTATGTTTTACAAAAGCATAAAGGTCATATAAACTGGAAAAAAAAAAATATATATATATATATATATATATATATTTTTGTATCTTAAACATATATTATTTTTAATTTCAAGCATTTTTTAAAATTTATATTTTCTAATATTATCTTTGAATTAGAAATGACAAAATATCAGTGTTATTAATAATCAGTGTTATTTTAGTATCATTAAGATACTGTTATAGTTATAAATTTTTTTTCATTTTAGTTGTAGTTTAAATTAAATTAAAATGAGAAATGTTGCTTTGGCAACAAGCTAAATTAAAAAAGTTTATTTATTTATATATTTATTTATTTTTTCATTTCAGTTAACATTTTATTTTAACATTTTAGTTTATTTCAAGTAAATATTTTTTTATGGTTTTAATTTTTGTTTCAGATTTAGTTTTCGTTATTTATAATGTTCCTAATTCATATTCCTGATGATGCATTACATTATTTATGATATTCTTGAATTTGATTTATTTTTTTAATTTTCATGTTAGCAGTAGGCCTGCTTAATCTAAATATAATGCATTTATCATTACCCCTATTATATTTTAAATGTTTATTCATTCATATCTATTAATATATGTATTAATATATTACGTATATTACATATATTTTTATATGTATTTTTTGGGGGATTATTATTTATGTTATTATATTTTGTGTGTGTGTTTATATATATATATATATATATATATATATAGTAAATATATAGTAAATGAATATAGTAAAATAGCAAATATATATATATATATATATATATATAGTAAATTATTATTGTCTCGGGCAACTATAATGAAAGAAACAGCATAGCTGTGGTAGTTCTGTTAGTGAAGGTAGAATGATGTTACCGTCTTTGCCATCAAAGCATCAAAGATGCTGAAAAATGATTCGACTATTTGTGCCTCTTGTTTCACCCTAATGAAAGTGTGCCTGCAGACATGGACGGTGTTTCGTTCGAGGTTGGGGACGGGCTCCGTGCAGAGAGAGAGAGAGAGAGAGAGTGGCAGAACGGGTATTACAGAGGTAAACCCGATTATGGGCGGAATGTGAATTAGATTTTGTAACAGATGGTGGTGTTGAAAATTTAAGATGCTTTGCGGCAGGGGAAGGCGACAGCAGCTCGGCGCGTCTCCATGCGAGCGGGGGTGATAGACAGCTATAACTCAGGACAATCCTGCCTTGACAGCCAATTTCAAGAATCTGATCTGGTTAAAGACATGGCTTTCACCGGTTCACTCACCAAAAAACAACCACCATTTCTCTCTCTCCCTCCCTCCCTCTTTTTCCCGCTCTCAGCACCAATTTTACACGCTTGTCATATTTCCTGGAATAAAATCCTCTTTAACCATCTGTTTAATAGAATGTGTTTTTAATCTCCATTTTTTAACTCCCGTTATTTTTTTATTATATTTACGTGCAATTTCATTTCTTTGAGACTGCGGCTCATCCTCGCTTATCTGCTCTCATGTCCTGTTGGGGTTGAATAGATGGGTGCTGCGCTCCAACAGCAGTAAAGCAGTGATTTTAGGCATATTGCTTATTGAAAAATACCAAAGCTTATTTGCTCTGCCCTGTTCTTTAGGGCCTGTCACTGCCGAAGAAGCAGACGTTCGCTCCTACCCGCAGTAATGTCAGATAATGAAATAATGATCACGTCAAACTTCACAAATCCCTATTTTTGTTTTCAAACTCTAGTTTGACCTCTTACATTGACAGCGATTCGGCTGAACTGACAGTTTTTGCTGAACTTCATAGATAAATACATACACACACACACACACACACACACAAACACACACACACATATATATATATATATATATATATATATATATATATATACTTATATGCATGTAAGTGTGTTTGTGTGTGTGTGTGTATGTGTGTGTTTGTATGCGTGTGTGTGTTTACTTGTGTTGTTTGTGCTGTTGAGAGGGACATCTTACCTGATAAAGCAGAACACTTATCTGCCCGCACAGGAAAATGACCTAAATCATCAAGATTTTCATCTACGAGTTTGCCAGGGTCTGTCAAACACACACACACACACACACACACACAAACATGACTCATATCGGGTTTGGACATCTTAACCCTGTACTGTTGTCAGTGAACAAGAGAGAACAGCATTTATTTATATATATATATATATAGTGCTGTCAAATGATTAATCATGATTCATCAGTAAAGATTTTCCTTTACATAATATATGTTTGTATACTGTGTATATTTATTATGTATATATAAATATACACACATACATGTATATATTTTGAAAATATTTACATGTATTAATGTGTATATATTACATTCTTATAATTTACATTATTATATAAATATATTTAATATATAAACATAGCATATTTTTCTGAAATATATACATGCATGTGTGTGTGTGTGTGTGTGTGTGTATATATATATATATATATATATATATACATAATAAATATACATGGTACACACACATAAATAAAAACTTTTATTTTGGATGCGATTAATCATGATTAATTGTTGCCCAGCACTAATATATATATATATATATATATATATATATATATATATATATATATATATATATATATATATGTAAAATGTAAAAAAAGCCAATATATTTGTATAGATTTTAATTTGTTGCAGAGACTTTCTTTTTTTCTTTTTCTTTTTTAAACGAAATCTAAATATACATTCTTATCTCTCTGCATTTACAATATTGTATTAGGAGCTTTGCTAAGGGCTACTGGTCGTCCTGTAGTATTTATTACACAGCAGAGCGTTAGCTCCTCATCTCCACTGGCCTGCCGCTGGCATTTTTACGGCAGCTCGCTCCATTGTACAAATGTGTTTTTGCCATTATCACATTGATTGCATGTAATCAGAGGTGTTATTTTGCAGGCGTCCATCGACAATGAAGTGAATTACTACTTTCCAACCCCGTAATGTTATAACAATTGATCTGCCCATACAGCCGGAAAAGGCAACCTGTTTCGCATGTCTGTATTTCTCATGCGGGAACAAGTGTAATCAGTATCCCGTCAGTACAAAGGCAGTTCAGTTCCTGTTTAATAAGGTTTAATTGAATATCTTACAGCTTTCTCTAGGGCAAATGCACCTTTAACTCGCTCTAAGAGTGAAACAAATGTTTAGGAATGCATTTTAAAATATTTTGTATAAGTAGTTATTTAAAAGAATGGAATACTTTGGGGTACAAAAACAGAAAAAAAGCATTTCTTTTTTCTAATTATTATTTTCAGTATACATAATCAGCATGAAAAGTTGAATTGAAATATTTTTAATACATTTCAGAATTTTTTATTTGGTATGTCACACTTTTACGTTTTTACTTTATTGCAGAATATTTATTTTTCATTTTGTCTTGACTTTTTTCTTTATACAAAATCCTAAAACATCTAGGTTTAAATGAAGAAAAAAAAAAAAATAATAATAATAAAGATTTACAAATGTAGTCCCAGACTTTTTTGACCCCACTGTATAAGATAATACAAAGGTATTTTTTTTTTCTAATACATTTTTCCCACACGTCCAGTGCTATATGCATCTAAACAGTCAATAGCTCTCATGGGCAGTTTTGTTTCAGCGTTTAGCAGACTGTGCTGCCTCCAGCTATCCGTGATCACACAGACTTACTGCTTCCGGCAAAGAGAGAGAGAGAGAGAGAGAGAGAGAGACTCTCAGTGGCTGCACCTTAATGCAATGATTATATGTTTGCCTCTATAGTTGTCAGAGCACTGGATCAAACAGCCTAATGACACCTTGTCATTGCCAAGTGGCTATGTTTTCCAAAATTGTTTTCCTGCTGATTTGTGACACCTTGCCTGAGAACATAAAATAAGAGAGAGTCGACAGCTAGAGGAAAACAAAAAGAAAAAAATAATCTCCTTGGTCGCAGATCCACTCTGAATTTTAACTTTCAACAAATAGACGGCTTAAATATTTGAAATCCGGATAAGATCAGGAATACACTTCTGTCCTTTGTACAGTGACTGCAGATCTGAGACGTTTTGTGTTACTCTCTTGGAAATGACTGGATGTGACTTTTCTTTCAAGTTTTTCTCGTTGCTGAAACGGAATGATTATTGGTCATGATTAGAGAAAGTTATGTCGTTGTAATGACGATAGAAAGCAGGGCTTAACAACTATTCTGCTGGCCTGATTTGGCCAGTTGTTCAAAATTTATTCAATTTTTTTGTAGCAATATATTTTAAATCTTCCACGTCAGAAACATTTATCCAAAGCGACTTACAAATGAGGACAATGGAAGCAATCAAAATCGACAAAAGAGCAAAGATTTGCAAGTGCTATAATAAGTCTCAGTTAGCTTAAAGCAGTACACACAGCAAGGTTTTTTTAAAATTATATAATAAATAAAAAGAAAACATAGAATAGTAAAAGAATAGAGCAAGCTAGCGTATATATAGATAGTAGCTATAATGCAAATGCATAAGAGCTATACATTTCTGAAAAATTATGGAATTTTTTCTTAATGATTTAAACCCAATTTAACTGATGCTTCCAAGACTGTCTATAAATAATTCTATCCATTTTTAACAACCTCATTTGCGTTAGCCAGCTTATATAAATCAGCAGAATTCACAGCAACACAATTCAGTTAAAAAAAGGAAAAGACAAATGTTTGTTTGTTTAAAAGATCCCAACAAGTGTTTAACTAGAGCCTTACCATAATGACGGCGTTTGGTATAATTCACGAGAAATTTGCAAACTCAGGCACTATTTATAATGTTGAATCACAATAATGTCCCTAACAATAAAGAACAACCGATTGTGTCTTGTGCTTTTTTTTTCCATCTTGTCTCTCGACTGACTATTGCCTGCCTTTTTTCTACCTTTCCACTTGACGATTATTATTTCCATTCATAAGCTTAAACTAAATTCCACTACTTTTCAGCATAAGAACTCCTTTTGTTAATGGCACACTGTGGGATTGAAGCTCGGCGCCAGGCAGTGGTGAAAACAGATAAAATCATTACCTCTCAAATAGTCTCTTCTCTGTCGGAAAGGGCTTTCTTTTCTTCTAAAATATAGGCTTTAGAATTCCATTTCTCTTAGAGCTAATGTGAATTTTACTGCCTCTAATTTTGGATTCAAGTGCAGCCTAGAATAAAAATCCTCCATCTGACAATTGAATTTATAGAGAGTTGTGAATATTGCAGGTTTGGATTAATAGAGTCATAGAATTTCAAAGAGCAGGAGAAAGAGAGCAAGAGAAAGAGAACGCTAATAACTTTCAGTCAAAGTTATAGAGCAGGGTGTCTCCTGTTGAGAGCCTTAAGAGCGGCGCTGTAAAGCACGAGGGGCTATTACAATGCTGGACCTTTCCTCTTTTGTTACCCGCTGTTTTGACTTCACACTCTCTGTGTCACTCAGGACAGGAGGCGGGTTTTTCAGCCGCCCCACAAAAACCAGTTTGTCTCCGTTACCCAAAATAGAATGAGAGAATATGTTGCGAGTGTAAACAGTCTGTGGTGCCTGTGTTTTCACTGATTTTAACCGGCTTTACACTGTGTATAAATACACAACATGCATCCTTGACATTACTGGAATGTTCTAGAATACCTTTGTGGCCCTCCGCACACCCCAGGACACCTGTCTGCGAGTATGAGTGTGTGCGTGTGTGTCAGTGGTGCATCAGTAGAAGTGTAATAGGAGCTTTTTCATAATCGATTGCCTCTCACTGCAATACACGGAAACAGGTGCCTTGACTCAGTACATTTTGAGCTTTTACACCAGAATGCCTTAATAGCTATAAGTTCACATATTCTTAAGATTCCTATTTTATTTTATTTTATTTTATTTTTCATTGAGTTACCCCAGACTCTGATGCAACACATGACATAGTTAATAATTTTAGTTCTATAAAACATGTTATTATTATTATTATTATTATTATTATTATTCATGCTATTTTACTCTTTTAATTATCCAGTAATTCAATTTATTTAAAGCTGGTTCATATTACTAAAAAATTAACTGGGCCAGTTCTCATTTGTTCTTGGCCTGCCAATATTTTCACAGGTCTCACTGCAATGTGAATGTTTATATAAATATATATATATATATATATATATATATATATATATATAGATAGATAGATAGATAGATATAGATATATATGTAGTTTTTAGTATTTTTATTTGATTTGTTTTTATATACTTCATTATTAATCATTCTTGCAACATCCTCGTGTGTTAGCCAGGTAGAACTTCACCATGCTTAAAATAGGTTCATAGTACTGAAATATTTTCTCATCTTACATTTCTAGAATCCAAAAATTATTGTTTTTTTAATATGTTGTTTGATCTGTTTCTGTAAAATTCCTTTGAACATTAAGGTGGTCTGGTTTCTTTAAAGCTCTCCCTCATTCACTCTCACACTCTCTCTTGCTCTCTTGCTTTATGGGCCTCAGAAGAAGTCATCTTTTACAAGCTGACCGGATTTTAGAGCCCTCATTTAGAAGCGGGCTTCCTTAATTAAAAAGACCTTTGTGTGGTCTTCCAGACTGCCTCTTTTATTTGTCCCCCTCCATCTCCATGTTAAAATGGTCCTGATGTGTTGTCTGTATAAATCCTCTGTGATTTTCTTTCTGTCTCTATTACGACTTTGTTCCTCCGCCATCATCTCGCTTTTTACACACCTTACCGCTAATGCAGTTAAGGGAAAATAGAGAGCATATTTGAGCGTGACCTCACACTCAGTCTATGTGAAATCACAACCCCCAAAACCTTGGAGGATTTTAGAGAAACAAACAGTCCCTGAACGATCACATTTTGTCAAATGTAGATACTGAAGTGCAGCTAATTGACACAGTTGTGGTGAAGTGCCACTACGCCCTGCAGGACCCAGCTCAGGGTCTTCTGAATTGTTGACAGGGGAAACTGTTAATCCACTCTTGCAGGCCTTGAAGCCTCCTGTAAGACAGAGCAGAGATATCTATTAATTACAGCGCTCATTAATAGGCCTCTCTCCCAGGGCTGTGGGTGGAGGGGTGGTTCAACTAAATGGGTTGGCGGTATCGAGCGATGTGGGCTGGGTGGGTGGGGTGGTCGGCCTGCTCTTTTGTTTGGCTTTGAAGAGGCTCTGCTTTTGACTATGTGGGTGTCTGTTTGTGTTACTGGATTGATACTGGATGTTTGTGTCTGTCTAGCCGATTTTTTGTTTTCTGTCCGTCGATGCGTGTGTGTACGTGTGTGTGTGTGTGTGTGTGTGTGTGCGATGGTGACTGGCCACGGGCGAGGATGATGGAACTGCTTTGCGCCTCCGCACTGATTAGAGTCATGTAGAACAAGTTGATATTGACTGGAAAGTGAGTGATGGCGCTGAGCTCTCCGTACTGTCCCTCTCTCTTCCGCCCTGCAGACGCTCATCTGTCATGGTGCATTTGATCACCGGATCCCACCTCTTGATCCACAATCACAAGAAAAGGCCTTTAGCACTTTTTGGTGGAGATGGACAATTTTGGTCCAGGAGAAATGACAGGCTTTCACTCATGCTTTGTAACTCGACAGTAAATAATTTCATGAAAATGAATCTGATTGGTCTGAGTTCAATTTTATATTGAAGAAAAAAAAAGAATAAATATGTATATATCTTTTGCATATATATATATATATATATATATATATATATGAAATGCAAAAAATATTTGTGCATATATGCAGAAGATAATTATATACATTATAATCAGTTAGAACCTGACTCATTCAAAATTCATTAAGTTTGGCAAATAATGCCAAATGCATAAAAACGCATGCATATAAATGTGCATATAAAATGATAACTGTCAGGAATTATTTATATATTTAAAACTATTAGGACATGTCTGAGTTGGTTGTGGCACATTTCTTTAGAACTCAATTGGCTGCAAGCTATGCTAGAGTAGCGATGTTAGCTCTCCTCTTTACAGCCTTGTAGATATACAACCACTCAGACACTTTAGTGAGACCCAAGGGACCGTGGCACACTGGCTCTCATATGCCTCTCCTCTTATGTTTCCTCTCAGAGAAGTCATTAACATGCTAAAAAACTAGAATTCTGAATTCACAATCAGGCTTTTTTTAGCTGCTGAATCCTCTGTTCTCTCAGGCTAAGGCGCAGGTGGACCCATGTGCAAAATGGAGAGTTGATGGGGGGGCTGGGTTGTATGTTTCTATTTCTTTTGTTTTTCTCAATGGCTTGGTGTTGGTGACACATTTTAAGTCGCCCCTGCTGAAAAGACCATTTTATACTAGCCTGAATTTACCAGAATAGGAGCATCTAAGGGATCATATAAGTTCTCAGGCAGTCATTTTCTTGGTTTTCACACTACTGTCGGTCATGTTCACTAACACTTCGGTGTTTGTCTCGTTATGTTTTGTCCATGTAGGCTGCTCTGCAGAATGTCCAGCAAGGACCGCCACATTGAGTCGAGTTGCCCCTCCTACATAAAGACGGAACCTTCCAGCCCTGCCTCACTGACAGACAGCGTCAATCACCACAGCCCCGGCGGCTCCTCAGACGCCAGCGGTAGCTACAGCTCCACCATGAACGGCCATCAGAACGGTCTGGACTCACCCACTCTTTACGGCCCAACCGGTGCTCTGGGTCCCAGCGGAGCCGGAGCCAAGCGTTACGAGGACTGCTCCAGCACCATTACGGAGGACTCGCAGATTAAATGCGAGTACATGCTGAACTCCATGCCCAAGCGCCTGTGTCTGGTGTGCGGGGACATCGCCTCCGGCTACCATTACGGTGTCGCCTCCTGCGAGGCCTGCAAGGCCTTTTTCAAGAGGACCATTCAAGGTTGGCTTTTACCCTCCCTCAGCTAGAACTTCAGCTAGGCTCAGGTGGCAGGCCAAGGGGTCAGAGAGTGCAATACCTAGAATCAGCACAAAGCAGTTCCATACATCCAACATCCGCTGGCTTTACTCCACCTAAGCAGCTTTCCGTCCAGTAGACGTGTAAAGCCAGAGGGTGGTAATGCTCTGGCTTATTATGGTATTTGCTGCAAAGAAATAAACATTTCCTGTTTTATTCCTTCAGATTAACAAGCTTGATCAGTTATATGAAATAAGAGCTTATAGGTAATTGAATGTACTGGGAAGTTACCCATCTGCTAGTTTTTTAGAAGTGGCAGTGAAGTTCTGAGGAGCAAAGTAGGTGCTGAATAAATGGGTCAAATATTATGCTCGGCCTGAACACATTCCAGAAGATGGGAATTTGACATATCGGTATGTTTCATCCCATTAGCCAATAAAACTCTTGGTGATTTCCAAAAACATCCCATCCAGCTGGACATTTATTGACTTCCAGACTGGCTGGTTTTTGAGGGAAGGAGCAGGGTTGGGGAGTTAAGGGATGCAGAGGCGTCAGGACTTCGGTTCGGCAGGGGGCATTGGGACAGGCGGTGGCATGGGCGCCATGACCACTCAAATCACTAGCAGCTGGCATTCCAATGGCACTCCTCCAATGCCACCTGACAACCTGCATCTATCACCTCCCAATTGAGCCACTCGTAGCCAGGCAGTGGCAAAATACGGGAGGGGAACACCAAGAATGCAACCTCAGGAAACCCAGAACATTCCCAAATCCGTTCTCTACTTCATAGCCGTAGCATAAGGTCAGCCCAAGGTCACGTTGTAGCCATGTTCTGGTAATGAGCTTCATTGGCATTTGATTGCGACTGATGAATGATGGAAGTGTAGTGTTTAGTATGAAGACAGGCAGTGGAAGGAAGCACTAGGGACATTTTATATCTTGTTTGAAACCTCTCGGCAGCCGCTTGAGTGATAGACAATGGACATTGCACTAATCGACTGCCACCTAACTCAAATCACATCACTCTATCCTGTCAGCGAACACACACACATACAGCCTCTTTTCCACTGTGTTGATAACCTGGACACAGCGCTCAAGCCATTGGCATTCAACTACTGGTAGGAAAGCACCTATATTAGATTGGCAAGGATTTTTCCCCCCTCGGAACATTCCCAGCTGGTTAAGACCACTCAACTGGCCTCAGCCCTCATGAGAGTCACCTCGCATCTTCACACACATCCCCATTCCACATGCATTCCTCCCAATCCGAAGACCCTAATGGATTCTGGAGATTACCTGACTAATGAATATTGGAGCTCAGTGTAATGGACATGCATACTTTAAATACTGTTTCCTGTTGAATTAGCAGTCTTGAGCATTTAGCCCCCCTGCTCGCGCAGCTAATCTGCTTTTTAATGAGGAAACATCAGTTCACAGAAGAGAAGTCAATACAAATCAGTGTTTACAAAGTCTGATTAACTCTGAAATATTTCATCAGTGTGGAGGTCCCAGACGGGCCCTATGTTAATTGCATGAGTGCGTGTGTGAGAGAGTCTGTTTCTGCCCAAGAAGTGTGAGTGCACGTATTTGTGTTCTAATGATTATTCTATAGCACAAATTCTCTCCATACACTGATAGTTACAACACTGCCATAAGCCAAATCCTAAATTTGTTATATTAAATTACTATATCTGGCAAGTAATTCTTATAATACAGCCAAAAAACTATTTAAATGCTTTTATTGTGTGCCAGATTACTCATCAGACCTCTGTTTGTGTGCTGTTGCAATAACAAGCATATATCATTGCTTTTTCCCTCTCACAGCATCATAATGCTCTAAGAACACACTGTAATAGTCTACTCTATGCCAGGAATCGCAGTAGCAACCTTGTGGCTCTCTGTGTGTGTTGATGTGAGGGATTGGTAGGATGAAGAGCTGTGTTGGTGGTCACCAGGCAATTGGAAGTTCACACAGAGGTGAATTGTGACCTGCAGGTCTTTGTTTAGGTTTAGTAAAGTCTGGCCTGCCTGTCTGCTTGCCTATGCAGCTTCACACAGCTCTGTGACACATGACCTCTGAGGAGAGCCAGTGGCGCTTTCCTGCAAGACCTTTTGCACTCTCAGTCACAGACACATATGTAGACTTGATGGGAAGTGATTGCTGTATTTCAGTCTCTTCTTTTGAACTGACAAATTGAGGTTGGGTTTCCACTTGTAGTATTCTACTTGTTGAGAGTATATCAGTACATTTCTAAAGTTTGAGGTCAGTAAGATTTTTTTTTATATTTATTCAGCAACAATGCATTAAATTGATCAACAGTGACAGTAAAGCCATTCATAATGGTACAAAAGATTTAAATTTAAAATAAATGCTATTGTTTTGAACTTTTTATTCATGAATTAAATCATGAAAAATATATCACAGTTGCCACAAAAATACTGCACAGTGATTTATAATATATTTAATAATAATAAGAGTAACAATAAACATTTCTTGAGCACCAAATCATCATATTAGAAGGATTTCTGAAGGATTGTGTGGCCCTGAAATTTCAGCTTTGCCAAATTACATTTTACATACAAACATATTAAAATAGAATCTTTTAAATTGTGATAATATTTAACAATATACTGTATACTGTACAGTATATAACGTGTTTGTTTGTTACCAACCTCAAACTTTTATAAGTGTGTATATATAAAATATTATATTATATTGTATGTATGCTATTTCTTGCTATAGGAATAAGGTTTTGTTGGCAGTCATTAAACACTCTCTGTTCCTTCTCTCTACATGCCTCGCCACAGGAAACATTGAGTACAGCTGCCCCGCCACCAATGAATGTGAGATCACCAAACGTAGAAGGAAGTCCTGCCAAGCCTGCCGCTTCATGAAGTGTCTGACCGTCGGCATGATGCGAGAAGGTGAGAGTAATAAAAAATGCTTGGGGAGGGGAGGAAATGAACACTTTATCCATCGTCCAACTGTATTTCTCACTCTATCTACTATTCTGAGAAAATGCACAGGTTTCCATAAGGGGGAAAAAAAGTAGAACAGGTCTAGAATGAAGTCAAGGTTGAAACTTGAAAGGCCGGTTGGCCTCGTGCCCCGAGGGCCACTCACGGTCAGCCAAACACCATCTTTTGTCTTGGCCTCTAGGCCCAGTTCTAACTAACAAGACTGGTTATTATTTAGAGAGCCGGCCTGTGAGGCATTTTCTCAGAGGTCTGCCAAACGGACAAGCAGTTATTTTCAAACCGCCGCTCTCCTGTGGAAACACAGGCTCTGGCTCTCCAGGCTTTCCAGCCTTTGATGTTAAAAGTTTATAGAGGAGCTGCCTGAACTAGCCTTTAACCTTCACATAGGAAAAAAGTCCTTTCTGATATCTTCAGCGGCAGAAATGCAGCACGGCAGCTCGTTTCCTCGCTTCTCATTCAGGTGGACAGGAAGTGTTTTGTCTGCCTCTGAAAGAATCGCCGTCATAGGCGGGAAAGGGAAGACTTGAGAGAGAACGAGAGGTAGGCTATGCTTCTGTCACTCACAGAACAAGACCTCTTAGAGATGCAGGTGACGGCACTTATAGGCTCACAGTTGTGTGTGGACACAAACACTATGCCCCTTTAAGTCACGATCAGGTAGACTGCACCTTATTCACCAAGACACGAGACCAGACACACACACACAAACCCTGCGGCCAGCCTTCCTTCTGCGGACCTGAGTGGTCAGCTCACATTATACCAAAACAACGCAGCTGGAGAGCAACAGCAGGCGCAAACGCCCCACAGGTCCACATTTGTTTGCGTTGAGTGTGAGAGTGTGCGCATATGCGTGGTTTTGTCTGTGTGAAATGTTTCTTTTTCATATTATCCATCTTTTTCTCGCACACACACGTAAATGGCAATCTCATTCAACGCTATTGTTGCCCTGTGCAGGGACATTTGCTTACACGGCCGGTGTCGCTGACAGGTAGGTAATTGATAAGTAGAGGCCTGTTTTCAGAAAGGTCTGAGGGATGTAGTTGCATGTTTGATATGGCATCTTCTCCCATGAGCACCCAGACAAATAGCAGCCTTTTGTTCTTGCTGCTAGCCACCCATACGCACATATATCAAAATGGCACCCAATGGCACAACCATTTGTTGTAAAGTGCTTGAATTTAATACAGAGGTCCCCCTCTACATATGAATAAGGGTCATTTGAAAAATTGATGCATCAATTTTCTTATTTTTCCAAAACATGTTCACTTTACACACAAAGAATGAAAAAAACATGCGTATAAACAAATCAGTTCAGCAATGTATATTCATTGTTCTTTTACCTTTTTTTTTTTAACGTAGCATTGTTTTTGTTAGTCTGTTTTATGACAGTCCCACTTTTGAACGTTACGGTAGCACCCATTTCCAGTTTCTCATTTTCACAGATTTTTTAGACATACATACAACGACACTTATGACCATCCATATACAATCTGTGTGTAAAATATTACGCTAACATTATTTTTGTGTAAGGTTTACAACACCACTTCTGACGTTGCACTAGCTTGTTTTTAAGGTTGTGTTGTTTTTACACACAACCGACAATGAATACTCGTTTATAAAAATGTTTTGAGTATATTTTGAATATTTTAAATTGTTTTTTACAGCACTTTATTAGCTACTTTTGAACATTGTGCTAGCTTGATTTTTGAAGTATTGTTGTTTACACAGCATTTTAGACAACCAACACAAATATACAAAAAAACATAAAAATTTAACCTCCTTGATATTCATATGACATATCTGGAATTTGGTTTTGTTGAATGCCTGAGGCCCCTTCACAGTTTTATGTGTGTAAAATGCTCCGCTAACTTTATTTTGTTTGTTGATTTTACTAGCTTTACTAACTTTTGAACATTACTTTAGCACATTTTTTCATGCTTGCAAACCTCATCTCTATTCATATGAAATATTTAAATTGCTTTTTTGGGTAACACTTTAGTATAGGGACCAATTCTCACTATTAACTAGTTGCTTATTAGCATGCCTGTTATTAACATATTGGCTGTTCATTAGTACTTATAAAGCACATATTCTGCTAGACCATATTCTACATCCCTAATCCTACCCAATACCTAAACTTAAAAATTGCCTTATTAACCATTAATAAGCAGCAAATTAGGAGTTTATTGAGGCAAAAGTCATAGTTTATGGTTTGTTAATAGCGATAATTGGACCTTAAAATAAAGTGTAATCTTTTTTTTTGTACAACTGACGTCCCTCATGGCTTTCTGCAAATCAAATGTTATGCTAACATTTTGTTTGGTGGTTTTACAGAACCTAAATATTTGAACGTTATGCTAGCACTTTTGTTGTTTTCAGTGATTTAGCACAGAACTCACTGGCCTGGGATCAGATTAAATCCAGATCAGTCATCTATGTGTGTGTGTTAGTTGTCAGCTGGCGTTAACCATGGCTGGCTAGCTTTGGTGAGGTACAGGCTAAGCTGACGTGTCAGCGTCCGTGCAGAGGCACTGTTTAGTGTTGGAGGGTTTTGGGGGAGGGTGTATGGGATGTTACCCATAGCCAACAGCTTGCTTAAGGGGAAGATCTGTCTGAAATTAGCCCTGTCACCCCTGGGAGACATGGAGGTGGGGATGGGATAAGTAATCCTGATAAAGAAAGGATCCTTCACACACACACACACACACGCATCCACAACACAGACTTGCAGTTCTGTACACCAGACATCCAAAGTGATGAAATCCTTCGGCACACACAGCCAAACCCCCGCAGGGCTAGTCGAACCACCCAACATGATATCTGTCCACCTATCACACCGCAGCTCTCACCTGCAGCTTAACACCCCCTCATTGTACACACACACACTCCTCATACATATGCACAAGCAAAGCCTCTCAATAACAACACACTCTCACCGTCGTACCGAAAGCTTGTGCAGGTGCTCACCTTGCAGGCACATGCGCGTTCTAGCTGCAAGGAAATTGCTGCCTCCAGCTACGTCTCTGTTTGACCCTGGGGGCCAACTGCCTGCCGCGTCGCTACCTCCAGCCACCCAACTGTAAAATTATATCCACAGACAGTCAGAGAGACAGCGACGGGGCCTGACAGAGCACTGGCCTGAGACCGCAGCCGGGAATCAGCCCTAACATGCTCGAGCTAAAGCACCCGGCGGTACGCAGCGTGAGAGGAACGAGAGCTGTACATCAGGACTGGAGAGTGCTTATTACACAACACTTAGAGAGATGCAGTTCACACACTCACACAAACACTCACTGATGCATGCAGCACTGATCACACACACTTACAGCGCTTATTCACAAGAACTTATACACTAGGACGCTAATGCATATACACGCACCCATAAATACCTACATGCTCTTCACTCTGCTAAACCTTGCGTACTCAAGCTAAGGGAAAATGTGCATACGTGTGATGATGATGATGATGATGATGATGAGGCTAGATTCTCAGCCACTCATTCCTCATGTCTGAACACACAGATGGATGACCTTCTCCACAGAGAGAGCTACTTAATGTATCTCTCTTTCTCCTGCTTTTTTGGAGTGATACTTCTCTCTTCAGTCATAGAATCAATTTCAAACATGGTCTATTTTATTTGCTTTCATCTAAACTCTGAAAGCGAATAAGAGAGAGCGAAAATAAGAAACCTGCAGACGCAGGTTGGCAGTGATGGGATGCACCTTCCGAATATGTAACATCTAAATCCTGCAGAAGGCAATTAGAGCTCGCCCAATTATTGTGCTGTGTTATAGATAGCGGCTGTCCTAACGAAGGCTGGAGTTTGGATTCTGACAGCAGTGGCTCTCCCCACCGCATCTCTCTGGGGACACGAGCAGCCATGGAAGCAAAATAGCCAGACCTGCCTGTAGATATGAGTAGGCTAAATGTCTCTCTCTCTCTTTCTGTCTCACACACATACACACTGACATACATACTCATACATATAGAGTGCGTGCTGCTTTTAGTCAGAGCAAGACAGCAATTTAAAACTCAAAATCCTGCCTCATCGCATCAAATCCCGCTTAAAATTCCTCTGCTTCTGTGCTGCAAACCCTTAAGTGAAATATATAGCACGCTGGCCACTGTCACCATTATCATGACTGACACAGAACATGTCAGTGCCAGTGATCACAGTGGTCAGATACAGCACTGAAATAACAACTCATCAGCTAAACAGCCCACAATATTTTCTCTTGGATAAGTGTAAATCAGTAGTTCTTAACTGGTAGATTGTGACCCAAATATTGGTTCTTCTTTCTTGTTGATGTCAAAGGTCATCAAACTCTAGAGTTTTGATGCAGATTTGTCTGCCAAATCGGATAGTTTGCATGTCATTCACTCATCCTGTGTTTAGAGTGGCGAGTTATTGGTTGCCGATATTATCAATTTTGTAATTATTTGTGACCCTGGACTACAAAAATGATAATTTTTTTTAAATTGAGTGTATGTAAATTGTATTTATGCATCATCTGAAAGCTGAATAAATAAGCTTTCCGTTGATGTATAGGATGTTTGGATAGGACAATATTTGGCCGAGATACAACTATTTGAAAATCTGGAATCTGAGGGTGCAAAAAAATCAAAATATTTAGAAAATAGTCTTTAAAGTTGTCCAAATGAAGTTCTTAGCAATGCATATTACTAATCAAAAATTAAGTTTTGATATATTGATGGTAGGAAATTTACCAAATATCTTCATGAAACATGATCTTTACTTAATATCCTAATGATTTTTGGCATAAATGAAAAATCGATAATTTTGACCCATATACAATGTATTTTTGGCTATTGCTACAAATATACCCGTGCTACTTAAGACTGGTTTTGTGCTCCAGGGTCACATTTCAATCTAAAATTCAATAATAATAATAATAATAATTAATTATGCTTCTTAATGATTGATTTTAGTGAGTTTTTTTATTATTTCTGTATGGTAAACAATTCTGGTACTATGTAAAATCTAGGTCTTGAAGCAAAACCATTTTTTTTCCCCAAGTTAAATGGAAAACTACAACTAAATAATACAATTTTTAACAATACGTTTTGTGCTAGAAATGATAACTTGTAGCTGTCTGACTTAAGTCGTCCCAAGTGCATCTGGAAAAAGATGGAGAGAGTGAATGAGACAGAGAAAGGACTGCTTGGCTTGACAGGAGTCTTGTCTTCCTCATTTTTTTTTTTCTACCTTCCATCCCATTTCTGTGTTTTATCCATTCATTTCTGTTCTTTCTTTCTTTCTTTCTTTCTTTCTTTCTTTCTTTCTTTTTCTTTTCTCCTTTTCTCTCATTCATTCTCTCACAATCCGTCCCTTCCTAGGCTGCCTTTTCGCTCTCTCGCCCCTCTCTTCCTCTGACGGGGGGCATAAATCATCGTGCTGTCAGCGGGCGAGGCTCGTTGGATTATGCAACGCCGCCATTCATTTAGAGCCTGAGGAGAGGACCCGTCTGAGACCACCCTCCACCCACCACGTTCCCCCACTCTTGCCTCCCCAAAATAGAGAGCCAGCATCTTAAAGAGAGCTCTCAGGGGGGTGATATCATTATGCAGTCTCTCTCTCTCTCTGTAGTTTGCCCTACTTTATTCCTAGATAGCGCCTCTGTGTGTGCTTTTAAATGTCAGCATGGCAACTCTTTCTCACAGCTGGTTTGTTTTTCTTCCAGTTTGCAATTGTGCAACACCTTCAGTTCGAGGTCCGACCCATCTCCTCATTAAAGAACAAACTGTTGTCCATCTTATCTCAAGCCACCAAGACTAATTCACTGCTAGATATGTGGCTTACTCAGTTCCTGTGCTATACAAAACCATTGTGAACAGCACTGATGATATATCAGTACACTCTTTGATAATCAAACTTCCAAAAGTAGGTTTTCACAGAAATGCCACGTGTAACGTAAAATATACGTAATATATATATTTAATTTAAAGAAATAGTTTAATTTAGCTCAAAGGGAATCATTTATGATTTTATAGGGAATTTGAACAGAATCGCTGTTTTGACGGCTGATCACTGAGGCGGCAGCGATTCACTGAAGGAGCCGTATAACAATCAACTCTGCACTGGATATTAAAATCCAAAATATAGTGAAAACACTATTTAATAGCACAGTAACAAGATCGACAGATTAAGACATTAACTTGTGAGCACAAAACACAAGATGCTTCTCTTTTCAATATAAATAAGATTTTATTTATATAAATCTAAGACATGTAAACTAATCTAACACATGAACACAAGCATTCACACATTCACACGTTGCAGAAGAGAGAAAGTAAGGAAAGGATGAGTTAAGAGTAGGAAATGTGAAATCCCAAGTTTACAGCAATATGTGCAATTGCCTAGACCTAAACAACCATCAATCACTATTTAACCCTCGCATTGAGTTTCTCAATGAGGCTAAAATTCATATTAAATGCACCAATCCAGCTAAAAGTCTGGAGTTGTTTTACTTGCGTTGCTGGGGTTCCCTTTTTGTCGTCTCTTTGCAGAAGAAGGTTTTCCCGAGGTTACTGATTGGCTGGAAGTTCAGTAGTCTTTGAAGTGACGTCTTGGGCGTTGGCTCTTGGCTGAAGTTGCGGAGTTGTGGGCTGGTTGAAGTTTAGACGGGCGCTCGAGGTCGGACTCGGAGGCACGGCGTTGGCAAACTTAACTTAGCACACGAAACTCAACGGAAAGAAAAGAAATTAAAGTAAAAGAATAAAAGATGTAACAAGACTAGGTGGGTTTTCTTCTCATTGTGGTAGCAGCTGGCACGTGGGCCAGAGCACGCTCAAAGAGCAGCGTCAAAACGCGGTGGCAAGGAGAAGGGAGTTGAAGAGAAGAGTTGAAGAGAGTAAGAGAGAGTTTGATGGTGTCCTTAGTTTTTAAACTCGGCTTTCAGACCGTCCCATCTGGACGTCTTGACCAATTAGAAATTATCTTAGCTTGGGGTGATGCTCTGTTTCTGCCCCAATCGTAAATCATGTTATGTTATCTGGTCAGTCACATGGTCCGGATTTTCCCGCTCTTGTAAAGTATAATTTCAGATAGGATTTCTATAAGAAGATTATGATACATTTTACAAAGAATTAATTGGAAGAAACATTTAAAGCATGAATTTTCAAACTCATACATACTAAACATGAATATTACCCTTTAAGGCTTAAGCTATTCAATACTTATTGAAAGCAAGACATACACAATGAGTGATTAAAACAAGGATAGTCAAATGTGTGGGTTACATACATGATATGGAGTTATGCATAAAAGATTAGTTTCATTAAAAATGAAAATGAAAGTCTTTTAAGATGATTTTAGGTGCATATGGAAGCACAGTCTTTGTGAAGTTCCGCGTAGAACAAAAGGGTGTTCTTTGAGTAAAGGAATTTTAGTCTGGTCTTTGTCTTGATTGTGGGGGAGAGACCCGCCCAAGAGAGTCTGTAGCTCGTGACTTTCTATCACAGGTTTACATGTGATTGGCCATCTCTTTGACCATCAGTCTTGATTGCTTGCCCCAAATTTGACGATCTCCTTCCTGTGTTGGACTTATTAATAAGTGTTCCTTTGTTTTAATGTTGCAAGCTGTTCTGTGAAAGAGTCGGTTAGTTTGCTTGCTCCAAACTAGTTGGAGCTAGGAATCTGATTTACGACGTCCTGTTTCCTTGCGCCTCTCTGAATTCCAGCTGCTCAGGTTTCAATGTTCTGATGCATCTTAAATTTGTCTGATTCGGTCTCTGATATCCTACACACGGAAGTACCATTTTGGATTTCCCAAATGTCTGTGTAATTTAATTATATTAAATAATTATATAACTTCCACAGTGACATGCGGTTTTGGTCTAACTTCTAAGTATGAAATGTCACTCAAAAGAAGACTTTTGCCTCTTCATCGTGAAGGAGAAAGTGTGCACCGCAGACAGTCACGCTCTTCAGAACGGAGCCATTTGAATATCATGACAGCCTCATTATAGTGTCATAACTGACTGGCAGGCCTTGCTTGATAGCGCTAGTGATGTGTATCACAGCACACACCTTCCTCCCGTACTCACTGCATGTGCTTCAAGGGTTGAAAGCATGTTGCTTCACCTGAAATAACCCTGCATGGGTCATTTGGGAGTTGTCCGACTGTCCTATCTACCGCACCTGCTTGAAAACTCAAACTACTGGCCATAGCACAGCCCTCCAGGTTGGGTCTGGGAATGAAACAGCTGGGTTAGTTACCCTCCATCCACCTCATTTCGCCCTCCTCTCCCTCCCCCGACCCTCTCTTACTATTTAGGAGATCCCCTCTGGCGCTGCCTAAAACGACACACATAATTAGGGCATTAACTCCTCTTAATTGCTGAGAGGTTTCTCTTTTTTTCCGTGCAGAGACAGAAAGGTCATCGTTGTGCCTTTTCCACCTCCTCTCCAGCAGCAACAGAAGGCACAGTAGCGCAAATCCCTCCTCGGCTCCTTCCTCGGTTCTCCCCTGCCACCGCTCTTCCCTCCCCTCCAATCCCTCTGTTCTCGCGCTCCCTGGTTGCTCGCCATCCTCAACTAAATGACATCTTTAGGCATTCGAGTAACCCACAGAGGATTGGTGGAAGTCCCTGCGCTGAATTGGAGGCAGAGTGAGCGTTGTGTGTTTGGACCCCAGCCAGGCAGGGGAAGATTTTTACATGCTGCTGACTTTGGAGGACTCTTCCCATCCTCCTCCACTCGTGCATTTCCCAGTCTGCCACAACCACTTGTGGGCAGAGGGACAGCTGGAGGTTTGTGCTCTTTCGTTTTCCATACAGAGCACCAGGGACACTTTGCTGACACTTTAATAAATGACGATTTTTCCCAGAAGACAGCTGCTTGGCATGTCCATTGCAAATATTGACATAATTAGGTGATGTGTACATACAGTGGCCAAAAAAAGTACTTGGACAACGTAGCCACACTTAAGGTATGAATGCTTTTGCGTTAGTTGAAATATCAAATCAAGTGCCGTTTACGTGAAGGAAATATAGCATATTTTTCAAGAAATTTTCAAAAACAAATGTAAAGTTTTAACTGATTAGGCAGTAATTATTTAAAATTAAGAGATTTATTTATATGTTTGTTTTTTATTTATTTATTTGTTTTAATTTATTAGATTTTTATTTTAATTTATTTGATTTTTATTTTAATTTATTTAGAAAGAAATCAGTATTGTCCATTTATCAATTATCATCCATAATATTGAAATAATTATTCATATTGCTTGAATTAGAATTTCAGTGCACCCCTTGTATAAATAAATGAAGTTACTTCTAAAAAAACCTTTATTTTCCAAAAAAAAAAAAACATTTCAGATGCCACTTGATTTTTGTATTTTATTTCTAGTTCAATGAAGTTCATACAATATGGGCTAGAGTTACAAACAGTCTTTTAGCGTTAAAATAGTACTCTCAGGATTTACTAAAGACAGGCAGTGAAGAATTAGCACTGAAAAGGTGTGGACACAGTTATTTTGCGCCTGACCTTATTGAATATGCATTTGTAGGAGTTCCCTTTCAGATACAAAATTTATGGGAGGAGAGTATTAAAACAAGTCACGCAACACAATTTTACTAACTTTCGCGCTTGTCGAATTACTGGAATTTGCGCCATTATTTAACACCCAAAAAAAGCATGTCTTAAAGCAGGCAGTAATTTGCGCTGCTCTGGGTAGATTGTGCTGGTCATTATGGAAATGATCTGGCTGCGTGTATGTACTTTAACGTGCGCATTGTCACACACAGAATTTTCCCCTCTCATCACCCGCTTTTATGGAATTGCGCTCTAAAGCTAATTTGCCCTGTTTAGTAAATCTGGCCCTAAGTGTGGCTTAAGTGTCCATGTACTTTTTAGTCTACTGTACATTCAGATGCAAACAAATGCAAATTTTCTCTCTTCACTCTCAGCAACCTGAGGATCTCGTTGACGTACTGTATCTCTGTAAATGCGAACACTGTGAATGTGTACTTCCACAGGCCTGGCAGAAGCTCCCGAAGCAAGGGCCTTCGATTGAGCCTGTGATTGAGTGGCTCGGCAATAGAGTCTGGACCGCTTCCAGAATTCAGTGTGTCCCTCATCAGAAGCGCTTGCAGCCCACCGCCCGCAATCCCAGAGAACGCCTCCGTTGGGATGCTCATGCGGCCGCCTTGTCCAGCACCTGCTGACCTTTTAATGACTCTGTATGGGTTCTTGCAACCACACCAATCATGAAGCTACCAGACTGTCATAACAATGCAACAGTAACATGTCGTTTTGAATGATGTGGCTCAATCAGCACTCTGTACAGTGCAGTGGGCCATGGCCGCAGGCCGCGATTTGCCTGCGCTGGCTCTCTCCAACTGCTTTGTTTTGGTAATTTGTGACCAATTTCCTTACTGGGCTGCACAATTTGTGACCAATTTCCTTGCTGGGCTTCACTTGTGCATGAAGGCACTAGCCGGACTGGGCTCTTGGCTTCTCTGGTTCTGCACCGCTGCCTGCAGACGGCAGGTTTTTTTTTGCATAGACAGACCATGCTGAGCCCACAGACTGTGCTTTTCCAGCCGGCCAGGCTGATTTGGTTGCAGGGCAGGGTCTGGAATTTGGCAGGGGCCTGATGCCCGCACAGCTGGCGCGGCGAGAACGTCCTTGTTTCTTTATGTCAGGAGGAAGGCCAGTAGAATCGCTATGGCCCAATCGCACCCGTTTACCCTCGCAAGGTGGAGAGCATAATCCTCTCTGTCCTGATTATCTTCACTTATTGGGAACTGACACCTTATACACACACATACTCGAGGCATGTGGTATGCATATCGCCATACTCTGTCAATCCATGGACGTTGAAGGCAGGGAAGATGGTTTGAGCAACAGACTGTTCTGGTATGAGCCCTGAGGGGGGCTGGGGAGGCTAAATTTGGTGCAATGTGGAACTGCTGGCTTTGAGAGGCTTGATAATAGTAATCTATGAATGGCAGGAGCACAAACACGGGTGAGAGGAAGTCTTGAATTCCTGCTGTAGAGTCGACAAGGCGAACATTTTTACGCACTCAGGATCAAATGCACTTCACCACTCTCGATGCAATATTATTACTTCCGAGGGTAAACATACACTTTAGTAGTCTTTGGACTTTTTCTAGACTTCCTCATGCAGCTGGTGCATTCTGGGAACTCAAATCGCACTTTAATTTCAAGCTCTTTTGGTACAAATCTTCTAATGTGAATCCTTAACAAATTCATGATGACACTTTTGCCGCCACATCTGTTTCTTTATAAGTGCACGACAACACAACAGCGCAAGTCTAATTAGCATGAGTGTCAGCATGTACAAAAGCAATTGTGTAATTTGCTGTAAAATAGGTCACAGGCATTGAAACAAAGTATTATAAATGTATTTCTGTCCAGAGGTTTGTTACCACCAGGCACATCAGTACGCATCTGTTAATTTCTCATCCAAAAATAGTGTAGAAATGACCTGCTTAGTTTGATGCAGGGTGTTAATCTATCAGCGATATCCCCACAGATCTGCCCGTTGTTGTTGTTAGACATGTTTTTATGTTGCTTTTATTTTCTGTTGTCTGTGTGGTTGCCATTTAGCAGGTAGTTTTCTTCAAAGTGAAGAACTGAACCTGCAGATTATGTGATAGCAGACCACAAATTTAGGTATTATGCTACCAACACACAAGAAAGATTGTATTTTTTAAGCTCCTAGTGGTAAAGGTCTCTACACAACATACATGTCTTGAATGAGAAAAAGCATTGGCTCTCTGCTGTGCACACACACACACTTACAAACATGCTTACAAACAGAGTATTATCCTCTCCCGGTACCCCAGGCTGTCCGGCACAGAGCTGTTAAAGCACTGATATGACTGACAGATGAAGTTTCTTTAGAAGAGTGTATTTCAGTGGGTCATACCCCCATCACTCAGCCGTAAACCCACACCACACTTACAGTCCCTGTGTTTACCTCACCTAAAAGTGTCACAAAACCCACACACACACACACACACACATACACACGCACACATACACACACACACACACACACACAAATAGCACAGACAGACAGTCAACAAAGGATTTTTTTCTTTGCATGTATATTGTAAGTATTCATGTCTCCGTTTAAAAGACGCTGTCGTGATCTTGTGTGATGAGTCAATGCAGCTATGTGCAATGGAAAATTAATGTGAGCTGATTGCAAAGCATTTCATTTACTCATTGTCTTTAAATTGCTTTGGGCTAATTAGATGGCCTAATTGTACGGATTTTTTTAATAAGTGCTGATGAGGTGAATTTGACGCATGTAGAACAGTATCTTCAGATATTTTTAGAGTGGTGAGGTGACACACTATTTCTTTCTTTTTATTTTATCATGTTGTTTAAAACCTAAATATGCAATGCATATCGTGGGGACCAAACGTTTGAGACCATTACATTCTTTTCTAATTTATTAATTTTTATTGTTGTAATTTATTATTAATTCTTATTATTATTTACATATATATACTTTACATTATACATTATATATATATATATGCTTTTGGACCATAAAAGCAGTCATAAGTAGCACAGGTATATTTGTAGCAATAGCCAAAAATACATTGTATGGGTCAAAATTATCGATTTTTCTTTTATGCCAAAAACCATTACGATATTAAGTAAACATCTTATTCCATGAAGATATTTTGTAAATTTCCTACCTTAAATATATCAAAAAAAATGTTGATTAGTAATATGCATTGCTAAGAACTTCATTTGGACAACTTTAAAGGTGATTTTCTCAGTATTTAGATTTTTTTGCACTGGTTTTGTGGTCCAGGGTCATATACATATACACACACATACACACGCACAAACTATAATATAAATATTACTAATAATTTGTTTGTTTGTTTTTTAAATAAAATCAGTGTTATCTTAGGAGTTAGTATATATATATATTTATACTACAGGGCCGTTGAATGCTTGAATCTGATTGGCTGACGAACGTTCTAAGGTGTGCAATTATTTTCAGGGAAACGCACTGCGAATGTAGTTTCAAAGGCCTTCTTTGACTTGCAGCACAGTTCGTCCATCCACCGTAATGATTTTAGTTTCAGGCCCACAACAGCAACACAATAAACCAGCAAGACATGTAAATACATAAATATAGTAAGCAATGGGATAAAAACGACAGATCATTTCCATGTTTTGCCACAAAATTACGTTTTATTATGTACGTAAAGCACATACTCTATTTCTCCCGCTCTCTCTCCCTTACAGACACACACAGTTTACACACATGAAAACATACGCGCTAATAATGTTAGCGCTGCTCTGACGACTTTGTCAGTAAATAGTTTAACAAGTTAAATGTACATGACATTTCTCACAAGCGAAGCGAGGTATCAATGGCACTGTTCGTGAGGAAAATTAACTTAAAGTTTCACTAGTAGGAACGCTGCTGCCGAACACTTGATGAGAGACAGACTCGGAGAGGTAGGCTAATTCGCGCATGCTCAATCTCTCTCTTTCTCTCATAACTTAGTTATTAGCTGCATTTGTCTGTTATCAACGGCTCAAGCCTCCGTTACTAACTTAGGTCTAAAATGATGTTTTGGAATTGGCAACGGAGGCTTTGGATGAGATGCGGAAGAAATAATCCTACTCACAATAGCGATTTAAGTACAAAAACCGGACGAATCCCTTGAAATATAACATCTGATCAATGTGTTGAGGTGTGGCAACCGTAGTATAAGCGGAATAATTGACTCCGGACCGTTGAATTATTAGAAAAATAATGCACACCCGAGGTGGTGATGCGGCCACGACGTGAATTCAACAGCCCGTCGTCAATTATTCCTTGCATATATATATATATATATATATATATACACACACAATAGTCTTGTTTATATATTTTGTGTGTGTGTGTGTGTGTGTGTGTTTTCTTTGCTGTTATTATGCCATATCTAGGTTTTAATGATATGAACACATATACTACGTTCACATTCTGAGTTCCAATTATGTACTGTGGAAGAAAAGAAAGCGGAATAGGCTCAGATGCTTGTTCTGTTATTTGAAGGGTTGAATGACCACACTGGGCGTGGTGAAGTGGCAATTACCCACTCATCTCCCACTGACCGACCTGAAGCAACCTGCAGGCCGTTTACAGCTCGTCCCTCCTTCCTACAACACCATCAGTTTCCCCACTGCCCTATATTAACCAGCGTGGCCCAGCCCCCAGCACCATCCTGTGCTCTGCTCTAATGCAATCTCCCCCATCAGACGGCCACCATCACCCACTGCCTTACAGCACTCACGCCCTTCCATAGTGACATATACCATATCAATCTCACAGCTCCTGATAGACGATGACCCGCCACGAAAATCTGTCTGTTCCGGTCATGTTAAAAGCTTATAAATGTTTACAAATTTTTGAAGGAGACTTTTTTTTTTCAGCCCTCTTTTTGGATTATTCATTACGTATGTGTATAAGGAAAGTGTACCTGTGTGGTTTTGTCCCAACAGTTAACTCATTTTCATATCTATTACTGTTCAATCCCTAAGGGTTCATTTTTTCACCCTTTTCCCCCATCATATACCCCTGCTCAACATCCGAACCTCTACAAGTCTCCCACCCTCAGAAGACACCCACTGTCTGTTATGATGATGTATCAGAAGCCCTCTTTGTGATCAGTGAGGCCGAGTGGAGCGCTAGCACAGCAGGGAACGCCGTTCCGTGTGAAAGTGTCTGAATGCAGCAGCGGAGGGCTCGGCCCGAGACACACGACTGATGAGACTTTAATTAGATCATTTAGAGGCAAGGAATTGTTCAGGCAGAGAGAGTCCTTGTTAATGCAGTCATACAGCTCACTAAGTAGTTTTTTCCTCAGCACTGATTTTCCTCGGGTAATAACCAAGCCTACCGCACACAAATACCGGCAATGGAGCTTTAGAACGGAGTATGTCCATCCATCCATCTGTCCATTTGTGTATCAGTCTGTCATATTTGGCTGACAGATTGAAATGCATTTTATTTTATTTTATTTAAATTTTTATTAATTAATTTATATGAAAAATATTAGATATATTTATTATTATTTTTATTATTATTATTATTAAATACCATTATGTTCTATTATTATCAGTCTGATAGTAGAAGCAGATGATTTCAGGAATTTTCCCCATTTAAATAGCTTAATTATTTATAATACTATTTATATAAAGTATATTTTTGTTTATTATTATTATTACCATTATTATTATTATTAGTAGTAGTAGTAGTAGTAGTAGTAGTAGTATAGATTATAGAAGTGCATGATATCATGGTTTATTTTTCCCAATTTAAATAGTTTACTTAGAGGCTAAGTTTGAATGATTTTCTTAAAACAAAAAGCAAAATCGTCTACTATTTAGATAAAGTATATTTTTGTTTATTATTATTATTAAATACTATTGTATTCTATTATTATCAGTCTGATAGTAGAAGCAGATGATTTGAGGACTTTTCCCCATTTAAATATCTTAAATATTCATAATACTATTTATATAAAGTATATTTTTGTTTATTATTATTATTATTATTATAGATAGTAGAAGCACATTATATCATGGTTTATTTTTTCCCAAGTTAAATAGTTGACTTAGAGGTTAAGTTTGAATGCTTTTCTTAAATCAAAAAGCAAAATAGTATAGGTCAAAAAAATAATTAGCAACCATCACAAAAATCAGCATCACTGATTAACTATAAAAGAATGTGGAACAAAAAAGAGAGAAAGAAAGAAGATGTGATATTTTGTAGTTAAATCCAAGCAAGCTGCGACGTCAGGAACAGACAACGTGGTTGCCACGTCAGATCACAAATTATATTGTACTTTGACAGATTGTAGCCTTGCTTTACAAGTGCAGTTACATCTCATTTGTCACTGTTTGATCTGTAAGTGTGGCTACAGGAAAGGAAGGCCCTCCATCTTGCCAGCAGTTTAATGGCTGGGAGACGGACGACAGCCGACAGCCACCTGCCCACAGACCGCAGCGCTGATCTGTTCTCATTTACTCCACCATCAGGCCAGATGAAGGCAAAAATCGCTCCTTTTGATCCTGCAATGCTGGCCACAACCTCCCCTGGCCGATATCTCACCCCTACACACCCGTGTGTTGTTAACACCTCATTCTGCCTCGGCTTTTGCCCACCATTGAGTGTCTCTTTGGATTAAATGGAGACCTCAGATGTAAACACAATTATGCTCCTTGATTTTGAATGGGTGCATTTTTCTCCAAACCCCAGTTCAGATGGAACTAGCTCTCCCTGGTAAATTTGTTTCATATTTTATGATTTAAACCCTGTTTGAATTAAACATATCTATGATTTTCTTGCATAACCTTGGTAAAAATAATGTAACAAATTAACTACAGTTTTTCAGCTAACTTGGGTGTCCTCAGAGAACTACCCCGTCGGGATAGCAATGTCTGTAATTTTTTTTTCCACCACTGTTTTAATTTATTTTGCTCTTTGTTGAATAGCCTAACTGAAGCTAAATTTCTCAGTGCAGTGCCTGGTGCATCTTTTTCAATCATTCATTCATTCATTCATTCTTTTATTTATTTATTTATACCTTTTTGTGCCTTCATTCACATTTTTTTCAGCTTTTTCACATATTCATTATTATTGTTATTATTATTATTATTATTATTATTATTATTATTGGTTTTATTGGTATTGGCCAGTGTTGGGCAGTAACTAGTTACAGTAATAATATTACTTTTGCAGTAAATAGTAGTGTAACTAATTGCTAATAAGACTTCAGTAATAATATTACATTTACCATCCATAAAACAGCTCGTTACTTAGTTACTTTCGATACCTCAACTGGTTTGAAGTCCAACAATCCAATAATTCCTAGATTTATTTCCTAGATTTAATGAGATTAATACAATACTTTTACTTAAATGTTACTATTAATCACCATTGAGTGTTTGTAATAACTTCTGACTGCGATCCAATGTCGACTTTGGTCAATTGATGAGGCAGAAATAGATTGTTAGAAACATTTTAGAAGAATTTAAGGGGAAGATACATGGGGCGTGAAAGAAAAGTAATGTAACTAGTAGTGTAACTAATTACTGCTGCCAGAAAGTAATAAGTAATAATATTACTTTTGAAAGGAGCAACTAGTAATGAGTAATATATTACATTTTTTGAGTAACTAGCCCAACACTGGTATTGGCAGATAGAAGAAACAGATGATATCAGGGCTTAATTTTCCAATTTAAATAGTTAATAGCTACTTTTTAGTAGGTTTAGTTAGAATGCTTTATTGAAAATTATTTGAATATTTTTTAAAGCAATTATTTGATTATTTATTTAATGTTATTGATTATTAATATTATGTTTTATGTGTATTCATTCACATAGATTTTTTTGCTTTCATACAATTTTATATTATAATAATAATAAATTATTATTATTATTATTAATTATATAAAACCATCATGCAGGGTTATAGATGTCATGGGTTTTAGTCCAGAAAAAGACATGGGCCAAGGGGGGCATGTAGAGATGTTGAAAGAGTCTCAGTCCATTGTGTGGTGTTAATTCGCTCTGCTCTGCTTGCTCCTGGGCAGACCGGAGGCCTGGGTAAATTCAGTTTGAACACGGCACATTGTCTAAACATATCGGCCTGCCAATCAGTCACCCCAAGCCCTGATAAGAGCCGTCTTGTATTATTGAATCAACAATAGGGCGGCTCTGCGGGCAGAAAGATAACACACGCTTATTTCTCTTTAAGTCTCAGCAGAAGAAAGGCGCTGTCCACATCCACCTCATATAACTGCCTCAATTACCATAAAAACCACTGCCGTGCCCAACCTCACACATGCCTCTGCTGCTGTGAAGGAGCCCGCCGTACGTGTCTGTGTATGTGTGTATGTGTGTGTATGTGGAGGGAGAGGGCCATAAGATAGCACTGTGTTTCCAATTATGAATTTCAGCATTTCAATCATTTGGATGACATTCCATCAGCGCTCAGCACCCCCCTAAAATTTCAGTGTCCTTTATACTGGGGATCCTGGATGAAAGATGGGTCATAATAAAATTGTGCTCGCCTCTGAACAGCCATGACTCGATAACCAATAACAGCTTTACACAAGTGACACCGTTCCACTCACAAACACTTTTCCATCGCTCCGGTTGTGTTTTTCCCCTCGCAAAGCAAGCACAAACATGTCAATTTGACCTAGACGCTGATTCCCCCCCCCTCTCTCCGTTTGAAGTGGGAAATCCGATGGTGATCCAATCAGAAGTGATTCCAATATCGGCAGTCAGCAATATTCCTCTGCCCCAAAATGATCGCCGTTCATCACTTTGTCTATTAAGTCAGCCAAGCATTTGGCAGGTTAGCAACAAAGCCCAGAAAGAGACGCAGCCAGCCACGACTAGATTTTCTGTGCTGAAATATCGCACTAAATCTGTCCGCATCAGTCAATGCCCACTCGCTAGCTTCGGCCCACTGCAGTCACGTGACCAGGGCACCTGCAGTTCGCTTCTCTCTCGTTCTCGTTTTAAGTAGTGTTGAGAATGTACAGGGCATGACACAATAATTAAAGTAAGTAGATAGCTCAGTAATTCTCTCCGGATTTTCTGCGGACAATGAGCAGGGCTCCCCCTCTCCCATCTCTTTATTTTCTCTGTGCATCTCCTTTTTTTCCGGCTCTGGGAGAGGCAGCCAAGCACCGGACACATTTCATTAGGATCACCCACTCCTGCTCCTCTTTTAATATTTGAAGGTTCATTTGTTAAGTGGGAATGGTCTTTTCTCCTTGTCTTTTCCCCCCTTTTTGTGGGCTTTGGAAATATAATTTTCAATTTTTAATTTGATTCATTTAGATTAAAATCATTAATCAGGACTGAAAGTGAGTTAATTTTCTGGAAAATAAATGAGCTTGTTCGGATAGCTCTTTATTAAGTGAGAGGTGTGTGCAGAGGGGTGGGCGGTGATGGAGGAGGGTCTCTTTCAGGTACTATAGGATCGAATATTGGTCCAAAATGAACACGAGTGAGAGAGATGTGAGAGCACATTGGTGGGCTTATACTTTGATTTTGCACATCTAGATGTCTAAATTTCCATTAAATTTTATTAAATTGTGTCTAAAACAGGATATTCTATTTGAATTGTGCATTTACAATTACATGTATACACTTGTGTCATTCGGTTATGTTATGTAAAGGTCTTAGGGATATTCATATTAAAACTGAAAAATCCTAATTTAAATAGTATTATATAAAAAAAATAGGATTTCATGTCAAAATATTAGGACCGTAAACAAGAAAAGGCAGCTGAAATGAAATAGTATGGAAAAAATGACCAAACATAATTCGTTATATTATAATATTTATATATATATATACTGTATATATATATATATATATATATATATAATATTTAGGAAAATATTTTTTTTTTTTTTTTTTTTTTTTTTTTTACAGTTATTCAACTTTTTTCAGAAGCAAATAAATATTGGTAAACTTAGGTTAAAATTTTAAGTTGATTTGAGCCTAGTTGGTGCAATATATTAAGATGTATAAATATATATTGTATTTATAAACACTATTAACTGTTATATAATACTATTTTATAAATTATTATTATTTATGTGTTAATGTACATTTTGGCCTCTATTAAAAAGATGATCATTTAGTTATTCAAAAGCAAACAAGAATGGAGCAACAAGAGTTGTTTTAATAAATAAAAATAACTCTTTTAAGCCTTAAGCAGCTTCAGTGGAAATGCGATTATAAGATTCATTTCTTTCGTAAGATTTCTGGTGGTTTGAGTTGTTGTAAATATAGGTTTTGGAAGGATTGGGGTCTTTTTCCTTCTAGAATGTGTCATTGATTTGTGCCTGCTGTCTAATCGAAACAAACTGCTAACACCCTTTTTTGGAGCACACAACGACATGCTCTCCCTCACGCCAAACCTGACTTGTTTGTTAAGGTGGTCACGTATGTTTACTTGCCGGTGGTCAGCACATTTTCAAAGGATGCAAATCCTTGTCAAGGGCTAAGCCGAGCATGAGCGGAAATCTTTCACCATCAAAAATTCAAAGCATCGCTTCTGATATTCCAGAATTCAAAGTACCACCCTCAATGTTTAATTTCAGTAGCCGACCAATCAAAATGCAGAACCCAGATGTTATTCTGAGTTTGTTTGTTTTTTGGTTTTTCTGTTTGGGAATTTGAACATTTCAAAGCTCAAGACAAATGCTGTCAATATTTGCTCCTCAGTGTAATTACGTTATGGAGAAACTCAAGGGGAGGCGATTGTGCCAAGGGAGTGTGTGTGTGGGGGGGGGTTTAACAGGCTTAAACATCAGAAAATCAAATATAAATCCACATTTTATGCATGAATGGCACCACAGAGTGCACTTGTCCCACAGCTTAGCAACCAACATTTACAGCAGCAAAGAAAATAAATTCTCATTGGATTAAGAGGAAGATTCAGTTGACAGTGTGTGTCTACCCCCTCTCTCCTCTTCTTGCGCTTTCTCTCGCATCGTCCCGGTGAAGATTTAATAATTCGTTCCTGTAGATCTCAGGGGATCTGGAAACCAGCGGTCCTGTTGCTCGCCCATGTTCATTTATCCGAGGCCCATTTGCATTTTGTGTGTAAACTCGGCCGATTGCAATTGGGATTCGCTCTTTTTCTCAGAATGGGGTGTCCCGCTTGCTGGGCTGGCCTCAGCACTTGGGACGCACTTTGTTTTGCCCTTTGCCATAGGTCACAGTTATTTCCACATAAAAGCTCATAGCATTAATGGAATAGACTGGAAGATGTGGGCTTTGGTGAAATAGGCAAGCTCATGTTGGCGAAAACAACTTGGCCCCCCTTGGATTTAACTAAAGTGAACCAGCAAGAATATGTGAATGAAGGTGGGTTGTGATATTCTTAGGCCTTGCTTCTAGAATACCTACTTTACGAGAGAGAAAGAGTTAACATTTAATGGAGTTTGGCAGCTTAGTAGAATGGTTCTTTTACCCGGTGTTCATTTCTGTCAGCGCCTAATGACTGTTAAATGTGCTTTCTTAAAGAGGAAGAGAGCTAGGGTCGAAAATTAACACCTATCAAGAGCCAAATGTGAGTACAAATTGTCTTTGGCAAGTAAATAGTATGCAGTTACCAGTGGACAGTACCTCAAACTTAGTACATGGTGTAAATGAAGTTGTAAGAATGATAGACTGAATTTAAGTGACAGCTTTAGAAAATATCTGTAGCAACTTGCATATCTAGTATTGACTTTTACTTCAGAAGTAAAATTTACTCTCAGAAGTTTATCTTTAGGGCCCAAGTCCTAGGGGGCACAGGACCCTATTGTTTTTTAAAAATTATTATTGTTATTTTTGGGAGGGAGGGTCTTAATGTGCTCAAAAAATCTTAAAAATTAGCACACATGTTGGCACAGGGGCTCTACAGCACTCCCTGGAACACAGTCAGAACGCTTGCTGCGTATCTCATACATACTTGAAAGTATACATATGAAACTCGGTACACATATAGAACTCATTGAGCTGAACAAATTTTGCTTTGCATGTCATTGGCTCCACCCAACAGGAAGTGAGCTATTCAGGGTTTTCTAATTGAGTAATTGTACTACACTACAATGCAGTAGTAAATAAATCAGATCAACATACTCTCCTCCTTATGTTTGGTATGGTCAGTGTCTCATTTTCCTTCTAGACATACTGTTGATTGAAGATCTATTCTGGTAGCCAGAATTAGCTGGTGAAGTGATCCTATATATATTCATCAGAGAGAAAGCTACACTCTTGTGATGCATAGCACCTGTAAAAAGAACACGTTTGACGTTCCTGTGAACACTTAAGCCTTTGTTGAGTGGAAGTGGTGTAGTGTTTATGCATGTCAGCTGCGAGAAATTTGGCCGCCGTATTTGCTCTCCAGTGCCCCATCAGCCTTGGCCAAAACAACAGTCTCCTCGCTTCTTTAGTGTGTCTGCACACATGCTGTTGACTGCTAAACAAGAATAGGTGTAATATAATGATGTAAGTTCGAGACATCAGAATTCTCTGGCCACGTCTGATTAATTAGTCTTTTTTTAAAGTGGCACACGTTGCTGCCAGGTTGATTGTTTCTCTCACACTTCCCCGTAAATTTCTGCAGACGCCTTGCAGGATTCCACGCCACCTATGAAATTCAAAACAAGCCTTGTAAGAAGTTTACGGTCATCTGTGGGTCCAAATAAAAACGTGGGGGGAGGTGTGGAGAGGATAGTAGGATAATTTAAAACAAGGGAAAAGGGATTCCACCATGAAGCAACTAGTCTATTTGTCATCTTAATTAAAACAGTAAAATCTTGTAATCTACTGGGGATTTACAACAGTGTGAAATGAATTCTCCTTTTTTCCCCAATTCCTCTTGTTCTGTCTGCCTGCATGAAATGTGAGGCATTTGCTGTGAAAATTTTTTGAACAGCATTTCATGTCCTACTTAGTGCTAATGCATGAAGCTAATCAGAAGGTACATTTCAGAACATATAAATAACATTACTTGTGAGCTTTGAGCTGTTAGTAGCAGAGGAACATTTCTAAAAAGAGAAAAGTGAAAAATATAGCTAAATGCATGATTTTACTTAAAATTCTGTCATTATTTTCTCACTCTCATGCTATATAACTTTATTTTTATATTGCAACACAAAATAAAACATTTTTAAGAAGATCCAGCTAATCTTTTCAGTACAATGAAAGTAGATGGGGACTGGGGTGGTCAACGGCCAAAATGAATAAATAAAGCATCCTAAAAGCTATGTTCTTTTTGATATAGTCTTCCTAAGGCTTCATGTGAGGAAATGACTGAAAATGAAATCATTATTGATTAAAAAAAAAAAAAAATCCTGCCTTGAAGGTGTAGTCACCATTCACTTTCATTGTATGGAAAAGAGCAGCTTGGATAGTCTGCTATAAATATCTCCATTTGAAGACAAAAAAAGTCAGATACAAATTTCAAAAGACATGAGGGTGAAATTATGTCAGAATTAAAACTTTTGAGTAAACTGTCTCTTTAAATGAACTCTTCTTGTCCTCCTTTTGAAGGAAACCCATTACATTCACATAAACTGTGTGGTAAGGTGTATTCAGTCTGTTCTGAGACTGTAACTTCAGAGTGGTTTTTGCGGTGTGCTTCCCATGAAGCAATGTTATTCATCAAGATCATTCTGCACAGGCCCATAGATACGCCGTCAAACAAACAATCGGCAGCTCTTTATATCTGCGTCTGTGTGAAACCCGACCCAACGGCGCACCATGTGCAGCCAGGCGCCTGCTTGCTTTACAGTCATGTGGCGATAGAAGGTCTATCAGCAGACAGATGTATCCCGATGGTGTGAAGCCACATTCGCCGTTTGTGGAAGGTAACGATCGCCCCTGGGTCGGCATCCCATAGCCGCATCTTAATCTTAACCATATAAGAGAAGCCACAAAGCTGGCTGCAGATCAGTAACAAAGGGTAACTTATTCCAGTGTTGTTTGTTTTGGAGCGTGTAAATCCTTGAACGATCCTCCTTCACCAGCGAGGGAGGCTTTCCTAATAATATCCCACCGTAGAGGGCGTCTTTCAGGGTTGTGCTGCATTAATTCCTCATCTATTTCCAGCGCATTGCAGGCCTATGAAGATGCAGCTCGGACACTAAACTTTATACACAGTTGCGCATCAGTTGCAGTAGGAAAAGTCAACTAATCAGGCAAATAAAAGAGCTATATATTTGACCCGCATTAACCTGGATGGCAGATGTTGGTTTCGTGAAGTAGTACAAAGATGTAAGATGCCGCATGGACTGCAGGTGATGCTATTACAAGCATATCTGTAGCAGTGAATTAGCCCAATAAACCCTGCAGTCCAGGCACCCGGGCTGGAGCAGGATCCGGTTTCTGGTGGGGGTGCTTGGTCTTGTTAAGATGAGAGGCTGTCAACATGTGAGCGTCGTGTGTTGTTGCATATTTCGGGTGCTGGCATCAAGGAGGCTATGCTAGCAATGTGACATCTTTTTAAGACCGCCGTTCTCGTGTAAAACGAAGCCTGTGGGACGTGTGTTCCTTCATGGAAATGTGAGCAAACAGGGTCACGGATCTGCTTTTGTCCTGGAGTACAATGTCACATAATCAACAACCAGCCAGGGTCAAAGTTAATTAACACTCATTATCACTCCGTCCCAAAATATGCCTGCATGTAGTGCCGTCATAGTGAAACACTGATCTATATGAGGAAACATTACGGCCGTGGTTACTATTCAGTAGGAATGAATAGCTTATTTAGAAAGGCATCAGTAATAAAGGGATAAAGCAGTATTTTTAATGAGCATAGTTGGTCATTGAAGCCTATATGACTGTGAACGTTTTGAACATGAAGTGTGAACACTATGAATCTGCACAGTGTGATTTCAAGTTCATGTCAAGGTTATGTTGTATCTCCATTTATTGTACACATCCCAGATCTATACTTGTCAAGAATAATATTAAAAAAAGATATAGGCAAGGTATGTATGATTATACATAACATTCTTATGTTTATTTGTTTTTATTTAAATTTTATTTTATTTTTCAATTTATTTATTTATTTTTCAGTTTTTTTTTACATAAAGGTTTCATTATAATATTATATTATTAATAATAATGTAGGCTATTATTGGGTTTGGGGGACTAAAGTTAAATTTTATTTACCCCATTTTGATTGACTGCTGATCGAAATATTAGGGAGAAAATCCTTGTGTTTTTTATGTTACCATCTCCATTAACATGAATAGATTCACATTTAGGTGAGTTAAAATGTAATCAGGTAAAACCCATAACCAGCACTTCAAAATTTCAGTCAGTGCTCTTCAATATGAGAAAGGTGCATCTCATTGTTAAATTATTCAGAGAGTGTCAAGCCCTGAAAGCACAACGGAGGTGGCGATTGAGCGCCATTCAGATAAACGAGAATTCCAGTGTTTTAATTGTGAAACGAGGGCCAGCCCACTGGGCCTTCATGTCCATTCCGTTCCTCTCCAGCATGCAACATGAAACGGGTCCTGGGCCACCTTTAAGTGGTTTCCACGGAAACCACCCATCCCCTGGAGAGGTTTGCATAATTAAATTAAGGCTCTTTTGTATGTCAATTAATTAAAAGCAGGGACAGGTCTTTAAGGCTCTGCACTCATCAGAATCGCGGGTCGCGATGGATGGATTTAGAATGTTTTCACAACCGTCGCGCCTCAATAAATTAGCCACCCATCACACTTTATTTGCGCTCTTTGTGAGGGGAAAATATCGACGGGAGCTTTGAATGATGAAGGAGAATGGGACGCCTTTAAAGACACGGTGAGGTGCTTCACTTGAGT
>JAFVLL020029031.1:0-17247 GCA_021397915.2 Tor tambroides | reverse complement strand
ATGTTTTTTTTTTCAGTTATTCATAATAATAATGAAAAAAGATTAAAATAATACTATTTTGTAAACATTTATTATTATGTAAACATATTATTTCTGAAGGATCATGTGACACTGAAATTTGGAGTAATGACTACTGAAAATTCAGCTTTGCCATAACAGAAATAAATTACATTTTAAAATTTATTAAAACTAATTTTTAAATTATAAATGGCATTAAAATATTTTAAATTGTAAAAATATATCAAAGTATTATTGTTGTCACTGTAGTTTTGATTAAATAAATGCATCCACATGAAAAATATCTCAACCTTCTGTGAAAATGCTTTCACCCTTCTGTGAGTTGCCGTGATTGATATTACAAATTCAATTTGTTGTGTGTTGTTTGTATGTTGTAGCTGCAGAATGAAAAGAAATACACCTGTGAATTGTGCTTGTGTTTGTGCAAAACCTTCCAGCGCTGTATGATTTTCTGGAGCCTATTTATAGCCCCATGAGTTCAGATTTTTTTTTTCCTTTTACTAATTTTACTGTCTGCTAAACAAAAATCTAATCAGAAGTTTAATCACTTAGAAAAGCAATAGCACATTGCTCCTCAATAAGCTCCCTTATTTAAAGGTATCATTCACGTAATGGTGCGGGACGAGTTATGTTTCGAGTGGAAAAACAAGAAAAATAAGCAGAAGCAATAACAATAGCAATGCTTGCCTTAGCAAACACTGCTAATTAACATATCCAAGCTGAGAGCAAGCCTCAGCTGTGATAAGTAGGCTGTATCTGTTTATACCGTGTTGTGCATATAAATTCATTTTTGTGTATACTAAGATACCATTACATTTAGAACACAACAAATCCAGCATCTGTTTCTCCAGCTTACACATTCATACATGCAGAACAAAAATGTATTTATGCAGACATATATTTGGTGCAGTAGCGTGTTAAAAGAATAGCTCACCCAAAAATGAAAATTTGCTGAAAATTTACTAACCCCCAGGCCATCTAAGATGAATAAATGAATTTGATTCTTCATCAGATTTGGTGAAATTTAGTTGTGTCAATTACCTGTAGACATACTGTGTTTTTAATCAGTTGTTTGAACTCTCATTCTGACCACACCCATTCACTGCAGACGATCCATTGGTGACTAAGTGATGTAATGCTAAATTTCTCCAAATCAGTTCCGAAACAAACCCATCTACATCTTGGATGGCCTGAGGGTGAGTACATTTTCAGCAAATTTTCATTTTTTGGGGTGAACTATTTCTTTAAAATACTGCCACTAGCATAACTGCTATTTTATAGAAACAGTTCAAATTGAAGTGGACAATTGTTCTGCTGAACACCATTAGGATTAGACATGTTTTTGAGACCTTGACCTACAATATTATTCTGGGATCTCATATCACTTTAAGTGATGTTTTGTCAATAGTTGCTTGCTAGGGTGTATTAGGCATCTGACATTTCTTACAGTTTGTCACAAGCTTTCACTTCACCATATGGACTGGTATCTGCACGCCGAAATCTGTAGGTCACAGAAATCTCAGTTTATACAAGGGCACAAGAGTTTCTCAGCCACTGGCTTATTAATGAGAATACTTTCCACTCCTCCACTAGATTTAGTCTACTCTCAGAGGAAATAACTCATGTGGCTAAGGATTTTTTTCAATGATTTATATACTAGGGAGAGCCAATTAGCAGAAAACAAAGCATGGCATTATGGTCTACATGACAAAAGGAGGGCAAAGGTGTTCGGCGGCCAGCTTGACTGTTAGTGTAACTGATGGTTCCATCGATCAAGAGTGGATCTTTATGTTTGACTGATTCGTACTGTCATGGTGGCTGCCACCAGCTCTGAGGCAGGAACTGGGTCATGAGAACTCTTTAATAGTCAAAGCTGCGGTGGGTCTCATTTAAATTTGCCTTGGGCAGGAACTAATTGAGCATGTTTTTTTCTTGTGCATTTCCATTTAAATCTCACCCTTAGAAAATGAGAAGATTTAGATAAACGCACAAACAATGATTAACTCGCAAACATGCTAATGCAACTCACACGCACGACAACCGAGACAAACCCTGGCTTTTTGTTTCTGAATTAATCAGTAAGGCTGAGCGTCCACCATCATTAGACATCAACGCCAAGATGCTGATTATTCTGATTTTGCTTTCATTACAAACATCTGGGAAGGACTGAACACCTTTGTATGAATACAGATAGAACTATTTCACCTAAAATAGGCAAAACCTGCCATAATGTTTAAAAAGTTATATGATTTTATTTATGGAATGGAAAAAAGAGGAATTATAAAGAATGCACCAGTCATGCTTTTCAATTCTGTCTGATTCGTAAATTAAGCAATTAACCAATTCATTGAAAAGAATTGCAAATACCACAAAACAAACAGTGCTTTAAGATCAGACTTCCTAACTGTCAAAGAATCAGTTTTTACAGGGCTATATGACTGTTTCCACAAATATTGAGCAGGACTGCAACTGTTTTCAACTGTGACAATAAGGAAAGTTTATTGATTTTCAAATCAACATAATAGAATCATTTTGGAGGATCATGTGACACTGAAAATTGGAATAATGGCTGCTGAAATTTCATGCCATTTTTGCAAACTCTATCAACCATTTCATTAAAAAAGAAATTGCAATGTCACAAATTGGACATTACTTTAAAATCAGACTTTCCTTCCCTCATTCATTCAATAAAGTCATACTGGCTTGAAACAACATTAGAGTGCATAAATCAAATAAATTAATTATTCTTTTAACAAACAATTCAGCAAACTAGAAGAAAATGTCATACTGACCGTCATGAATGCAAAAATCATTTATGCTTATTGCCACAGAGCAAGCGTTCGTTGCTCTTTTTACTGCTCAACTTGATTTTCATGAGTCTTAATGTGGATTTTTATTTGTCCTGTGGTGCATATTTAAGGGTCTTTCCCCTGTCGCTGACATGGAGCATTGTTTTTTTGGGAGCAATTAATGCTCAAGTGTTGTTTGCTGTTCCCCCCCATCTTGCTTGTGTATGAATGCAGAAAGGTCAGCAGAGCCATTTATGAGCTTGTTCTTCCATTACTCATTTGAATGCTGCTGTTTGACACTGCATGTCCCCCAGAGCCCATGGGAGCTCCATATACTATGCAGAGACTCACAGATGGAGCTCTGTGGCGAGATGAGAGATTCTAGGAACATGTGTTGCTAGTAAAAGCGAATTGGCGGTACGTGTAAGTGACTTTTGATTATTTTCAGCGGATGCACTCATGCATCATCTGTCTTGAGCACTTTGATCGGATAGCTGTTAAAGGTATAAACAGTCCCACTTCCAAATAGATATGGAAATGGTTTTCCCTGCATGTGGAATAATGCAAGGCTTGAAAATATAATCTGTTTTTACGCACTCTACATGAAACTGCAAATTGGAAAAACGGTTGGATGCAGACCCATTTCTGAGGCTAGCCTACTGTACAGGTCTCATTGACTTGTTTTCCAGGGCATTTGAATCATGGCATGGTGTCGATTTTTCCTCATTATCACTTTATCAGTCTAATTTACACCTTAACAGCAGTCCCCTGCCTGCACAACAGCTGGGGACAAGCATGCAGTATCAGTTCATGTCTAAAATGTTGCTGAATTGTCTGAATTGTCACAGATACAGCATGTTCTACTGCTAGTTATTCTAAGAACCTTCACGATTTGTTTTCTAGAACTTTACCAAACACCACTGATAAAAAAAATAAAAATAACAATATCAAAAATAGTGTTGGGTCCAAGTCTACCTTAAGTCCGAGTCAAGTCCAAGTCCTTAACCAACTGAGTTTGAGTGGGAGACATTTATTAATGGCTTATCTTATGTTTATGTTGTTATACTTATTTTTTTAATCTTTCATGTTATACATGATGCTGATTCATGTGTTTCTAAGCCCAAAATGTCTGAGTCCGTATCAAGATTTAGTGTGTCCAAGTCCAAGAAAAAAATAAATAAATAAATAAATAAATTGGCTTAAATGTCTCTTCTGTTATGAGATTATTTGAAATAATAATAATAATAATAATAATAATATTTTATATATATATATATATATATATATATATATATAATAGATTTTTTTTAACAAAACTGCTTTATTGCTTATAAATAAATAAATAAATATATATATATATATATATATATATATATATATTAATTTATTTATTTATTTTTTTTAAAAAGGAACTGATCTCATATAGACTGACCTCTAAGGACTCTGATGATTAAAAATAACTATAATAATAAATAATAATTAATAAAATTGTGGTGCAAATTCCCCAAAACTAGTTTTTTATAAATCAATATTCATAAATTAAATTAACATATAAATTTATTTACCTTCATAAGTATATTTAAAAACATTTTTGAAAATGTACCTCTATGTATGTACATTACATTTTTAGAGTCAACTGAACATTTTATTTAAAATGGTAGTTTTTCCAAAATCAAATGAATCCAGAATCCAACATAAATGTAAGTACCACATTTCTAAGAATCTGGCAAATGTGTTTCAAAAGGATTTTTCCATTACGTCAACCTAGAAGGTTCTGTATATCTGTATTCTGAGCGGTTTTGAGATACTGAGCTTCAAAGCTTTTGCATTCCATATACTTTATAGATAGAACCCTTTTTCTGTTTTCTAAATAAAAAGTCTCAACATGTGCAAAACTTTATACTTAAAATGTACACAACCTTATAATTCCAAGGTGATGATTTGTCACGGGCAATTTGAAAACACTGCACTAAAGCATGATAAAATAGATATAGGCAAACTGTCATCTCTGAATCACTTGTTGTCTGCTTCAAAACTAAATATTATTTAGTTCAAAACTAAATATTATTTTAGTGTTGGGTGTGATCCAATCTCTGGTTGTTTTTTTTAAATTTTCTTTTTCTTTCTTTCTTTTTTTCCCCCAAATAATAGGCTAGATGAAAATCATTTCAGTGTAATAGAGCCTCTCATGACCTCACATACATGTATACACATATACACTCATCATCCGCTTGAGAGGTGACCTTAGGTGATTGAGGGCAGCAGACAGTTAACACAAGAAGCATGAAAACAGCACTTCTACTCATATCTGTTTACTTGTAAAAGCACTCAGCATACAAACAACCAATAAAACACTTGCTTATTGGAGTCCTTCTGTTGCTACTCCGCAGGGTTTTGACCCGTAAGGTTACAGGTCTGTAAAGAGAACTACGTGAAGGAAAAAATCTATTAAACGAGTCTATAAATTTTAAACCTCAACCAATCGTGTCTCGACTCTGGAGATAAGAGTCTGTGTCCATACTGTGGTTATATATATATATATATATATATATATATATATGCTTTTCTATGCAATTAAAGTGAAATAACTGAACATAAATATAGGAGCAGTATATGCCATTACATAGAAAATAACCAAAGTAATATAATCTCCGAAAGGGTTAAAGAGACATACGTAAATAAATAAAAATATATTATGTAATAAGTGATTGAATAATGAATAGTATTGCAAAAAATGCATTTCGCCTGCAAAACTACAAATTCAGCTGATTTACTGGGAGTAAATTCAGAGTGAAGTGTCAGTCAGACACCATATGGCTATACTCCTTGTCTTTAATTATGATAAACTGTTGGCTAAACAATGTGCTAAACCATGTGTGTTCCATTAGGACCAGGATGTAAACACTCTAGCGTGGAGGGAGAGACAGGCCACATCAGTGATTATCCTCTCAGCCAGAGTCATCACAGACCATCAGGAGGCCAGCTCACTCGCTCCGTCCAAAGCCAACATTAGACGGCGTGTTCAGAATTGCATCTGCATTATTAAGATGAATGCATTTGTGGGTAATTTGAGGATATCTATCTCTTTTTGGGGGGAAATATACAGTTCACATACTGAAACCGTAAGTCCTAGACATTAAATATTTGATATAAATCTCACTTATCTACTAAAAGCTGTCAGCCGTGAGAAACGATGAATAATGAAATAAAAGAGTTCATGATGATAAACTGGAATTCAAGTAAATTTCTAAATTAAATTGAACTTACACTTACACAGCATAATCACTTCTAATCAATCTTAATATCATGAAAATATTACGAAATGCAAATCTTGACAAAAGTAGAATGTTCCCTGTGCTACGTATACACTTTTAATAATAGAGGTTTGAAAAGGGGATTTTTGAAGTGATGATATAGAAGAAACGTTTTGGGTTCCCAAAAGAACCTTTCTGAGAACACGTCAGTTAAAAAAATAAAAATAAATAAATCTTAGTGGAACCATAGCTACCAATAAAGAATCTTTATTTTTAAAGAAATAATCTACTCAAAATGAAAATTGACTGAAAATGTACTCACCCTCAGACTATCCAAGATATAGACAGGTTTGTTTCTTCATCAGAACAGATATGGAGAAATTTAGCATTACATCACTTAGTCACCCAATGGATCCTTTGCGGTGAATGGGTGCCGTCAGACTGAGAGTCCAAACAGCTGATGAAAACATCACTATAATCCACATGTACGAAATCCACAAGCCACATGTTTATAATAAATGTTTTGTTTTAACTCTTAACTGTTGCTTCAGGCTAAAATATGAGTCCTCTATAATATTGCTCCAGTGAAAAAAGCATTCATGTAATTACTCAATAATCAATTTAAAGAAAACTGATAATTTAAAGGTTTTCTTAACTCTAGCATGTTTAACTTAAGAGAAACCGGCTGTTCCTGATATTGTATTGTGACTGACAGCCACAAAAGAGCAAGTACTGACATATTGAAAGTTCCACAGTAGTATTTTATGGGTTTTCCTACATAAAAGGCAATGCAGTTCTGTCTGCCTGCCGAACTTTTCTGAGCACAACTTCAGTAAGTTTCTGCCCTGCGCCTTTTTCTCTGACAATTACGCTTTCACTCCAGACAGACAAAAGGTTAGTAGTGACTTCCTTCATGATGGTCATCACTTCAGCAATTAGCTGGTGTTCCAGCAGTGGTGCTGGGTTTGCCAGAGCCTGTGAAAATGCCATCTGTCATTGGGACACACTTCATGAAATGCTCTTCTCTGCCTCAGTGTGACTATTTCCTTCAGGGAGTCGCAAGGATCGTTCAAGTCGAATGGCGCTCCGAGAAAACAATAAATTGTTTGCTGTGAAAAATAATTTGGCAGGGGCAGTGGGTACCATGTGCTCTGAAGTGTGGCGGTGCTCTTTTTCACACAGCTACCCTGAATAGCAGACTGAATTAGAGCAGCACCGTGTGCCTGAGTTTAGGTCACTTTGTGTAATGTACAGTATTTTTAGCTCATCATTTTATGGCTGTGTCATATTTTAGGCTGAACCAGTGAGGGTCATTAGTTGTCTGGTCATGTTCTGCATATTTTATTGCACTGTAAAATATTTTTTTTCTAGCTTCTGACCTTGATAGATTCTAAATATATGATTACTATAAACTTTTTTTGATTGTCATCCACACCAGTAATGTTTTCACTAAAAGGATCTAAGTGCATGTGTTAATTATAAAAGTAATTATGACTGAATATTTAAAATGACTGACAGCTCTATTTGTAGTCTTAATGTGCATTAATGATCTTTTAAGCATTACACAATTTAACAGTATTTTTAACATCAAAACATTTAAACATTTTCACTTAATGTTACCATGACTATGGACATAAGTTGTCCTTGCATATTTTCAAGAATTTCTGAGAATAATGGCACACACTCGCAGAAAACTGACGCACCACAGCACAGTGCCAAAGAACTTTGATGTTTACCTCCACCGCACACAGTGACTATCCAATCTGTCAGTCCAGCTATTTTCACTGTGTGTGTCCATGAGCACTTCCACGTTCAAGTGCTTTCCGCCAGTGCGAGTATGTGTCTGTCAATGCATGTTATATAATTAGTGCCATCTCCTGAACCTCACAGCCTGCTCTTAACAAGGTCAGATGGTCTGAGTCAGTGCTGTCAACTCTCCCTCAGTCAGACCAGATGGTGCTTGCAGCATGTGATACTCTCCACTGGTCCCTCTCTCAAGGTGAGAACACCAACAATGACATTGTGACCCCAATGACATTCAGTTCCAGAACTGCTATTTGTCCACTATACAAAAACAATAGGGTGCCCACAATGGGAGCAGAATAAAAGTCAAGCATAACTAATTACCCAGACAATATATCCATCCTTCACGGCCATTTTAATGTAGGGATAAAGAGGACCAATAGTTGGCTGTTGACATGCACATAGGAACATAATGACTCCCTCTGCAGTTTAATAATGTTGCTTGCGAATAGCATGGACACATGAAGGATAAGTGTTTTGTATGATGGACTGTTACAAAAAGGGTTTCCGTAGAAAACAAAGAGAAATCGGCCTCCATTCTAAAGTGCTTTTCAGCAGTGGCAATTATCTGGTCTCGAATAGCTGTAAATGTAAATCTCTCTTCTTTGCCTTTGTTCTTTAATGAATCACAATCTGATGTCAAGAATGTCTAAATCATAATGGACTATTCACACCCAGTGTAAACAGCACCAGCCAGCTGTATAATAATAGCTATAGACCTATAATGCACCTATAGAGATAGATAGATGGGTGGATGGATGTGTGAAGGTACACAAAAATGACTTTCTTTTTGTATTAGACAGTAGTTTACTGACTTTTAAAAAAGTCAGCTGGCAGCAACACAAACTGCAGTTTAGATGCACTTTTGGATCCAAAATATGTTAGCAAATATTTTAGGCAGAATTACTGCACTTATTCTAATCCACTCCACCTATTTGGTGTGCATCAGCACTCATCCATTGCTCTCTTGCTGTTAGGATGAGCCTTTATGCAAAATGGAAATACTTGCATGAATTCATAACATTTACAGGTAAGAATACAACCGTAAGATGTGCCTTGACCAGTGTCCGTGGTTTTCCTGTGGAATTGGGCTACTTTATAACTGTTGCTGTGGGTTGTTTTTCATGTCCGTGTGTTGAAGCGACCCCAATAACATGATATTTAGCCCCTGGAATGCGAATTGTACCGGGGAACCTCACCAAAAATGTATATTTTACCCCACCCCGGAACGCAATTTTTACCATGGGACCCCTTTGAAACGTGATTGGGCTAGTTTTGGGTAGAAATTGGGCGGGTTTTGTTGCGTAAACCTGGCAACCCTGGCCTTGACAAAAACACTTCTTAAATACATCAAACAACACACATCTGACAGTACGGCAAGTCGCATAGATTTATGATTTACTTTGAAGCGCTTAATATGAACAATGTCATGTTTAACACAACTTGGATTGTGCACTTATCCAGCAGTATCTCACTTTATTCCCTTTGTTATTTTTCAGATAAGTTCGCAACACCAAAGTATTCGGAGTTTGGAGCACATTCTACACACACATGTATGGAACCGAAAGACTCATACTGAAGATTTTTCGGATGAAAACATGTGTACCGTTAACCCCTAATTATATATACACACATAAGTATGTATATATTCTGTTTTCTCCAATAAAAATTTCGAAGCTCAATTCCAAACACTTTCTTTACATTTGAACAGTTCTTGTTATGTTGATGATGTTATTCCACTTCCTGTCTCTGAGCCTGTTTAACCTGCCACCAATTTTGACATCTGGAAGAGTTGCATACCCTTGCTCAAGTAAAAGACTTCAAAGCAAGCATGAAGACACACTTACGCGAGGTGGCATCTCTGCGCCTGCCCCGATGGGATATGTGATATTTAATGCCCGTCTCCCCTGACTCTCACAAACACACACTGCACACATAAAATATGAGCGCGAGGCATCACTGTTTGTTTAAGTAGTATAACAAGCAGCAAAACAGCCACAAGTTCACCATGTTTATCCATATATGAAAGGTAGAAAGTTTAGATGGGTGTTTACAGCTAGTGTGAAATGTGTCTGCATCTATTAGTGTGGCAGGCAGCCAAGAACTGTCATAATCCAGCAATGTGTACTTGCCTTAACCTTACCAGACAAGTTAGTATTTTAATTACTTGAAAATGGTAAACATTATGCAACTATTATTGGTACAACTGTGAGTGTTATTTTACTGATATCCTGAGTGTTTGGTTGATATAAATAAGATTGTCTGACATGAGCAGTTTTATAGATGCCTTAGATTTCATTAAAAAAAAAAAATTCCCAATGCAATTTAGGGTTGAGGACACGGGCAATATACTCCAAAGTCGTTTTCATAACAGCCTTCAGCTGAAATGTAGATGCTACAGTCTGAATGACCACCTTTTACAAGGTTCTCCATCAAAACACTCACTCTGCATTTGACCTTTGCTGTACTTTTGCAAACTTTTGCTGTGACCTTTGCTTTTTTTGCACTCACATTCAAATTGAAGATCTCAACATCTTCCAGTCCTGGAAAATTAGATGTATTTACACAATTAACTGTCCTTTGATCTAGGTGGGGAAAAAAAAATAAAATAACCAGCAACCATTTTTCATAGTGGTCATTGCTGACCTCAGACTGTCTGAGGAGTTATGAGTCTTTCAAAGAGTTTTTGAAATTGCAAATTATCAGTCTCTTTACATTAGGTTATCCTTTGTGAAGTATGACCAAAAGGGTAGAATGGTTAATTGAGCAGAAGGGTTTAACATTTGTAAAGGGACAATGCGTTATATTTGACATTGTGCAAATCTAATTGGTGCGGACAAAGACAAAAAGAAGCTGTTAACATATGTAGATACAAGCGTCTCTATTTCGGTCTTATAATTTACTGATAATAGCTAAACCTTTGGTTTTGGCTCTGAAAAAAAAAACAAAAAACAAAGAGAGACACCAGCTTTTTGGAATTTAGATTCCCAGCAATGGAAAAAATACTGTGCATATGTGCATGGGATAGTGTGTGTGTGAGTGCTTCTAAGAGACCAGTACAGAGAAAGATAGGAAAGAGAGGGTCTGCCTGCCTGTAAAGTGAGATAAACCGACAGGAGGTGACAAATTCATAACAGCTTTGTGCAACCACAATTCTGAGGGATTCGGAGGTTGGCCTCAAATAAGGTGACATGTGTGACAGGGATTTCATCTTCTTGAACTTGCCATGCTGCTGCAAAAGAGACTGCTTCTGATAAGATGCCTCCTGGAAAGTCACAACATAAAGGGATGTGTTGTCATCTGTTTGCCGAAACACCCTCAGAAGGGAATTTGAGGAAGGCATTAAGTTGATTTAAAACAATTATACAGCTTAAAGGGGTTATTAGTGATTTCGTAAACAGACTTATCCACGCCGGCTCCATTTTCTACATGCTAACATAATCAAATGGATTTTCTTTTTACTGGCAATTAAACATGAAATTACATTCCTCTTTTGGGGGCATTGTCTTGTTCATGTTTGAAAATCCTGTCACTGAGTAAAGCACCTTATAAGACATAATCACGATCTGTGTGCACTTCTGTAGATATTTAAGAGTCAATAAAATCAAAGGGGTTAATTCAGTAAGAATGAATTGCACTCGGTTGTTTGTGACTGTTTTGCCTTAGCAGCAGATTCACTAAAGAATCTTTTGCATAAAATTGCGGTAACAGAGCAAATGCGCAAACAAAATCTATGCTGCACGCAATGTGCATGGCACAAATGCAATCTTACGGGTTGGATATGAGCACTAGGATGTGGGAGATGAATTTTAAAGACCCCTTTGCAAAGAACGTAAAATATAATGGAAGCTGTATTGTGTGAGAAAAATAGTAGGGGTGATTTTACTGTATAAAGTTAATGTGCAAGTTAATTAAATACATATAATAATACATTTTTTTAAAACTTTTTTTTCACCAAAATTTTTTTCACTCCTTCTGTTAAAAACTAGTGCTGTCAATAAAAAAAAGAAAGAAAAAAGCTATTAATCTCATGGTTTCTGACCAGCCTTTTGAACATTTTTGTGTGTATATTATAGTTTAATCTTATCAAATTTAGTCAAGGAAATAAATACATAAATAAATAAATTAGTTTGACAGCCCTACATTTTTTTTTTTTTTTTTTTAAATCCATCAAATTTTCTGCAGATCCTATAGCACCCCCTTGTGCTCCCCTCCCCTTGGTTCAGAGGTCTTGCTCCAGAGGTCAGTTTGAAATCCCCTGCAGTATACTGTAATCTGATATATTAGATATATACTGAGTTTGGTAAATAAGGCACAGTCCTAATTTAGAAAGGAGACATGTTTGTAATGAAAGTAATAAAAATGGCTTAAAGGAGTAGTTCAACTGAACACGGAAATTTGTTCAAAATTTATTTACACTCAGGTCATCTAAGATGTAGATGAGTTTGATTATTCATCAGAAAAGATATGGAGAAATCTAGCATTATATCACTTGCTCACCAGTGGATCCTCTGCAGTGAATGGGTGCCGTCAGAATAAGAGTCCAAACATCTGATAAAACACAATAATCCACAAGAAATCCACACAACTCCAATTAAAGTGAAAAAAAATGTGTTGGTAAGAAACAAATCCATCATTAAAATATTTTTAAGTTCAAACGAGTCCTCTCTCCATAATATTGCTTTCTCCAGAGAAAAAGTGTTGCTGTCCGAATCAAGAGAGATATATGCACAGATCAAGCACTGCGTACAAGTGGAAACAGTCCAAAACAGTTCTAAACAAATATTTTGGTAGATTTTGATGTGAAAGGACAAAAAGGGGTGGACTTTTTTTTTTTTTTTTTTTAATGGAGGAAGCATTATTATGGATTATGGACTCACATTTGGTTTATGGCATTTGGATTATGGTAATTTGGAAGAAACAATGGTTTAAAGTTAAAACACCTTAATGGTAAAATACACAGCTTTTTGCTTCACAACGTGTTAATTGATGGACAGGAGTTGTGTTGATTACTTGTGGATTTCTGTGATGTTTTTATCAGCTGTTTGAACTCTCATTCTGATGGCACCCATTCACTGCAGAGGATCCATTGGTGAGCAAGTAATGTAATGCAACATTTCTCCAAATCAGTTCAGATAAAGAAACAAATCCACACTGTACATCTTAGATGGCCTGAGGGTGAGCAAATTTTCATTTTTGGATGAACTATTCTTTTATTTAAAATATTTAGGGGCAATTAAACTGGATTGCCAGTGGCTGGTGAATAAATCTGTGCCTAAAAGTGTATACCATGCTTAAAATTGCTTAGTGAAATTGGATGTTAAGTAATAACATGAATTTATGGTGCACAATATCAATATTGTGTTATTTTTCTTTTAAAAGGGATGACCACCTGTTGTGTCTCAAAACAGCTCTCTTCAAAGTCAGACTAGTGCATTCCTATTGAAAAGGTCATTACTGGGTGCTCTGTCTCTCTCTCTTCCTCGCTCTCTCATAATTAGTGCATTAGAGATTTTCAATCTGGCACAGCAGGCAACTCTTGGCTGATAAGCCTGACAAGCACTTTTGTGAGGCTATTCTAAGCAAAGAAAAAAGAAACAGTGAAGGGGAAAAAAAGAGAGAGAGGCTAATCAATTCTCAATCTATGTCATAAAGAACATTGTTCCCAAATTTTCTTCAAATCTCTATTCCTCTCATTCGTCTGTGATTGTCACATTTTCCCAAGCTTCTGATTGCATTCTGAACTGGACTGAACTCAAGATTTCATTTTATAAGCAGTTCCAAACTCCCAACACTGAGGCAGTTAGAACCATCATCAGGTTTTCTTTATGGCTGAACAGTTACATTGACACAACTTCAGCGTATTGCATTGTATTTATGCATAACTAATATTTCTCAAGGTAATGTCTGTCTTTTTATTCTCTCACAAATACCATGAGATGAATGCACTCTGTCAATGTCAAAAGCCACTTAAAGTAGAAAAAGCATACAACTGATACTGTATAACCTTATTTTATTATTATTATTTTTTTTTTTTACAGTTTAAATAAATAAATACAGTTTCTAATTGAACCATTTACCTCAATGACAGTGACAGAGGCTGACAGAAATCTTCAGTCTTTAGTATTAAGTGACAATCAGTCAGTGTTTTATACTCACCTAACAGCTTTAATGCAAAATAGTGTCACATTGTTCCAGCAGTGGTGCATGACTAATCGGACTGGTATAAATTATGATAAAAAATAGGTAAGAGGGACACAAACATAAATGGAAACAAATAACTTCTATATGTTCCTCGAAATGATGTGAAAATTATGGTCAGTGGTATTATGGGCCCATTAATGGCTGTCACTAATTTGCTTGGGTTCATTTCTGCGGATACTCTCACAAGAACAAATCTGCCTGGAGTAGCTGGTTTAATTGGGACATTTGCATCGTAATGACCCATGAGTCAATTTCCTGCTATTTCCTACTTTTATAGTCTTGAAACTCGACCAAAGGCTCAAAGTTAATGAACACATGAAATCAAGTCTCAAGCAAAAACAAGGTGTAATAAAATATGACATTGTAACTAGTACTGTGTCTATTCTGGTTAGACACAGAATTAAACATTTCTTCTTCTTCTTCTTTTATGATGGTGATCTGTTCTTTCTTTCTTTCTTTCTTTCTTTCTTTCTTTCTTTCTTTCTTTTTCACTTACTGCTGAAACTACTACGAAAAAACATTCTGATAAGCTGTCATATCTATACAAATGTATTCTGTTTTCATACAAATAAGTGTGTGCAAGTTTTGATTCCAGAAGACAACACATTTCATACAAATACATCTTAAAAAAATAAAAATAAAATAAAAACAATGGCACATACTGCTTTGTGTTCTCATTCTGCATATTTAGTATCACTTTTCTGTTTTTTTTTTTTTTTGTTTGTATGTTTGTTTGTTTTTTGTTCTTATTTTCTTTTTATTATTATCAGTTCTTGTATAATTTGTCTATAAGATGCATTATTATTATTATTATTATTATTATTATTATTATTATTATTATTACATTGGCTTATTTTCCCCCACATAGTTATTATATCAAAAACAACTAGCACAGCATGAAAAATAAATAAATAAATTGAATCTACAGAATCTAAAATAAATGGTAGTTTCCACCCAGAATCCATCAAGTAAACATCAAATGAAACTGGAACATGAATTTACTCTAAACTAAAAATTCCCAACAGCACAAATCCACCCCACACCACTGGTGCACACGTAAGTATGAGCAAGAAATGAGAACAGACTAGCTGAACATGCTTGTGAAATCTGCAGTACTGGAGTTTATTAATCCATATGTCATGCTGTGTTCAACAACAGGCGAAGAGAACTTGTCACCCTCTGTTCCAACACACCTTTTGCCTTTGATATTACATCAGGCACCTCCATAGATTGAGCCTTGGAATGGAACTGTCATGGAATGTTTCAGACCAACTGTGATTATTATTTTGCTGTTCTGGGCAAGCTGACGCTTGCCGATCCATCTGTCATTATGCAAAGATTTCCTGTTCTGTCCGCTTATTATTTCCATCCAAGAAGAAAAGTGATGTATTTCGTACTGAAGCATTATTCATGTGGGAACCCTGGTTACATTACATTTCCTTTTTTTTTTTTTTTTTTTTTTCTTTCCTTTTTCAGCTGAATACAGAGCTGTTTGACAGTTTGTATAGAGTTGGGATGTGTTACTAAAGTAAAATGATTCAGTTGCATATGACAAGGGAGGCAATTTTTATACTATGGCATAAATAATATTGTACGCATTACAGTCAACATGAAATAACATTCAAAAACAAGGAGGTCTATACAATACATGTTATATCACATTCCCATTAATTCCCAATGAGCTCTCCAAAAAAGAATGAAGACATCTTTAATAAAGTAAAGGTTAGACACAAACACTTTTATTTAATCAAAACACACAACTATTTTTTAGATGGCCATCAATGGAGAAAGAAGTTCTTTGCAGCCAGATGGTGCAGTAATGGCATAACAGCAGGGACTAACTAGGAAACGTTGACGTTTGCAAGCGAACCAGTTTATTACTGTAATGTGACATATTCTTGACTGAAACATTTTCAACCAGAAACAACATGAATATTCAACAAGAACTTAAATGCATCATTGTTTTGGTCATTTGTTTTTGGAATGATGAGTTATACACAATAATTCCAGGACTGCGTATCAAATAAGATCAATTTTGATTTCATCGGTGTTTCTGTGGATCTTAAAAAGGTCTTAAAAAGTCTTCATTCACCCTTCCATAAATTGAGGCCTAAAAAGGTTTTAAATTGGAGCAGAAAGCCTTATACTCATAAAGTCATGGCATATGTTGCATTAAAAAAAAAAAAAAAGTTTTTTCTTTCAAATACAAATATCTAAACATTCTTAAATCAAGATACATTTATTTGAAATGTCTTGTTTTCTAAGAAATTAAAGAAACAAGAACAGGCATCTGTTAATGGGGTATGTAAGTCTTTCTCCCCATTTTAATTAAGTTGATTTCTCTGAGCCACTGGCAGATATTTATTGTTGTATAATCATAAACTTACTTCATTATGATCAACTTATCAGAAAACTAGACTTCTTATTTTATATAATTTTACTTCTCAAGGAAATGTACATTGATTTAAGAATCTTTAGACATTTGCACTGGAAAACAAGACAAAAATACTCACAAGGTACGGCAAACGTTATTTCCGTATTGTAGAGGTTGGCAGAAGAGATGTTCAAGCCATAAGGTTTCTTTCTTTTTTTTAACTGAATTAAAAAGCAACCTTTTGGAAGTTGTATTTTTAAACATTGAAGTTTTGCTTCAAGACATTTACATTTAGAGACGTATTGTGTTCCATTCAATCTATTCATTTCATTTTGTTTACTTGGTTTTAAAAAGGACTTTAAAAGTCTTTAAAAATCTGTAGAAACCTTGTTCATGTTGACTTTAAAAGCTGAAATTACAACATTAATCACTTAGGATTCAATTTCTAAATATCCAACCACTGCAACTAAAATGGAGAATACGGAAATAGCAGTGTGTCTTTAACCTGCAAGATGTTGGTTAACCTCTGTAATGGACATGCTCCTGCTGAATTTTAATGAGATAGGTATGTAAATGATAAATGAAAGCTTTTCATTTTGAGACTGTGAAAATGCTCTTGAAACATTGTGTTCCATTAGCCGAGCCTGCCATTATTTTACAATTTATCAAAATGATTGAGCAGTAATTTAACACGGCTGTCTTGCGAGGCTTGACCTCTTGATGATATAAGATATGCAGGCAGGGCATCTGCAAAGTGCCACCGCTCACAATTACGGAGGAATAACATCAATGCGCTTTATGTGGT